>SNQJ01S0037247.1:69978-105842 GCA_010110895.2 Picea sitchensis
AAAGATTGTTGTTTTTCTCTACCAGAAAAATCAGGAGTACCCACACACGTTTTAGTGGTTTCTCCAGAGAAATTGTCACAGACCTTGAGTTGGGTTCCCGTCATTTGACAGAAAAAACAGAGGAGCATAGGAGATCCGGACTTAGTATGATGATTTAGTGGTTTTGAGCATTTGGGTTTATACATTTGGCCCAAAGACAAAATTGCTCCATGGGTTTTCAGGAGCAGACAATGAATCTGTCAGTGAACTCGAAAAATACTGATTTTGAGTCTAGTACAGCTACATTTTTGAGTCATAACGTTCTCAGATTTTGCAGCTGGGTGTTACTAATCATGAATAGCAACAATTCATGTCATTGGATCGGCACTTCTTCAGGGGGAGCTGGAAAGATATTAGAGGATATGGTGGTATGCATAACTCGAGTTATCTTGCTGCTTGATTGGATTCTGAACCTTCTTCACCCCTTGACCTGTCCCTTCAACAGATCGATATTTTACTTTGGAAAGCTTCAAGCGTTAATTGGTGAGGAATTTAAAACTGGATTTGGGCAACGTTTAATTGAAATCTCAGTCACTGACCTCATGAAGGGAAAGCACAAAAACTTCAATGAAACAATGCAAAAAATGATTGATTTAGACTGTCCGCCCCCAAATACGCGACTTAGTTTTCTTAGACCCAAATACTAGGTCAACTAGGTTGTGCAATGAGAACTTAATGTTTTCTTAGAATTCCAAATACGAAAGCCTACCAAGGGTTGTGCAATGAGAACTTAATTTTGCAGAATTTGTGTCTCCAATTCCAAATGTTTTCTGAATTTCACATGCTCTTTGTTTCATAGTCAAAATTTCTATATTCACCTTAGATTAAACATTTTCCCCAAGGTACCTTATCTTGTTTTTGTGTGGTTATTGTTGTTTCTAATCTCAAAGGCATTTATATCAGTCTAAGTTCACCCCAGCAACTTTCTGGATAGAGTGCAAATGAAGTTGATCCATGTGGTCAGTCCTGGAAAGGGTTTTCATGTTCTGGATAGTCAATTACACAAATGCAGTAAATTGCTCTTACCATGCCTTCTGCTTCTGCTGAATAGTTATTCTTGAAAGTAGCACGACTTCTAAGAAAATTTCACCTTTTATGTTTGTTGAATGTTACAGCAAGCTCTCGGGCTTAGGATTGTGAGTAACATTGTATTACCAGCTTTCAAGCCTTTCATCATTGACTATTTCATCATTGACTATCTTGTAAGGACTGTATAGTATTTTTCTTGAGAAAATATCTCCTCCCTTTTAGTAAGTAGAAAACATATCTCTTTTCACCTCCTTCTTTGTAAGTAGGAAACATATCTCTCTCTCTTTCACCTCCTTTCTTGTGTAAGTAGAAAATATATCTCTCCTTTCCTTCTTCTAGTCAGTAGGAAAATATCTCTGTCTCTTTCATACCAATTCCTTCTAGTAAGTAAATATAATATCTAAATTGATTGGGAGGTATTATTCAATGCTTGCTGTCAGGTGAAAGTATGATATAGGTAGTTGTAGGTAAACATTCAGGTAAACAATCCAGTAGTTGTAGGTAACAAAGATCTTGATTGGATCTTATAATAGATTTCACTGCTCGCTTGAGTTGCTAGCTGAGATTTTCCTTTGATCGAGTGTGAACTTGTGCCAATTTGATATCTTCTGTGCCGAAATCCTGCTTTCAACATTGAAGCAACAATTTTTATTACTAGTAACATACCAAGATTCACTTGCCATGCACCGACTTCACATTACTCATATTTGGACAGCTTTCTGCCTTCCTGATTAAAAGATTCTTTCTCACAAAATAAGCAAATCAGTGATTGCTTTTTAAGTAGATTTCAGTACAGTTTCCTTGATCTTGCACCTCGGATTCCATAAAGTGGTCCAGATCCATTCTCCAAAGGAAGATGTAATATTACGTTGAAATGTCAAGTGGTGTATGATATATAACATTTCCCCTTTATATTAAATATTATTTGTTGAATATACTTTATAAAATTAAAACATGCTTTATGTACTGTTAATGCACTTGGGTGATGAACACATTTCAGTAACAAAGAAAATGAACCAAACCTATGAAATGCCTTGAGGATTCCTTAGCAGGCATGAATACAATTTTTCTAGAGGGTGTACCAGGATGTCATGAGAAATAATTCCATAATATATACCAACTGGTTAAGTTATAAATCATATACTAGGAAATGTTAGAACTTAGTATTCATTACAGAAGCACGTTGAAAATGTAGCCAGTCTGTTTCCTTTAGGAATACTTTTGGATATATCTAAATGAGTTAATTCCGTTATCTAATTTCCATCAAATGCCATTTGTAGTAACAGTTTTCTCTGGACTTGAAACTTAAGTTAAAATCATAGTAGAAAATACATTATTTAAGGAAACTATAAGTTTTAAAAACATTTTTACCTGGCTTGTTAAAATACATTCTCAAAGGAAGATCTAGGGGAAGACAATTGAAACATTGACTCTAATTGAGTCTTGGGTTCGTGAGGCAGTTTTCCTTTGTCAAATATTCAGGAATCCTGACCAAAATTAATGAAAATCCAAAGTTTGATTTCAAGGCACTTGTGTTTGACATGTTGTAGTGTTTTGTAGATCAAAGTTGTCTCTTATTGATGATCCATAATTGGATCTGGAAGAAGGCAAATCATCAAAATGAAAAATTGCCAGGCTCTGCACTTTAATGAAACTCTTTTCCCACCTGGATTTTCTCCCCATTTCAAATCTTCTATGTGCAATTTTTAGTGTGATGCATTGTTTACTCAGATGTAAATTTCTTATATGTCATCAGTTTGAATTCCTGCGTAGTAGTTTAGTTTCCTATAGCATCTTTTATAGGTAGAAAAAGTTTGTTCGGTATGGAATCCATAATTAAATGAGAAGCATACCATTTTGTCTGCATTAATTTTGTAATTCCACTACGAATTACCTATGAATTCATTTTTCATTCAGGGTAATATTTTGAAGAAGTATT
The DNA here is from genome assembly GCA_010110895.2 of Picea sitchensis. NCBI lineage: Eukaryota > Viridiplantae > Streptophyta > Pinopsida > Pinales > Pinaceae > Picea > Picea sitchensis. The sequence continues at coordinate 72,986 of SNQJ01S0037247.1, forward strand.
ATTTTAGAGATCAAGAAGCATGTAGTTTGAGCAATGGTTTCTTTGTTTTGCTCTAATTTCTGAATCTGCTAAACTCCGCAAGGGCAGGTATTCTGTTCAGATTTATGTTTCCTTAAAAGAAATCACGGATCCATGGTATTAGAGCACCAAGTTCCTATTTAAGTGTGGTCCAAGCACTTGTGTTATTGAGGTCTGTGGATGACCTAGACTTGTAAACAATTTGCAGAAGATGGAGAACCATTGTAGGATCCTTTGGAAAGTCCAAGGGGCCAAGCAAACCCAATATGGACACTATATACGTTGAAAAACCCGATGATGAGGAGAAGACATAGTTTAGAGCTGCTTCACCAGAAAGGAGTTAAATATGGAGGACATCCAGATGCTGATGAGACAACTTTCTGTCTGGTTAAAAACAGAGAGTTAATGTCAAAGAAGAAGAAAACCTCTTCCTTTCATTAATGGCACTGTAGATGTGGAGAAATTAAATAGTTGCGTGAAACAACAACATTTAGTTTGCCAGATTCAAGATGACTGGGTATGCTTTGACATTGTGTGATTCATTGCAGTGTTAAAGATGCATCACTGTTCATGAGCAAAACAAATAATATATTAATGTTCCAAGGATGGGGTATGCTTTGACATTGTGTGATGCATATTGTCAAACACGCTAGAAAGGCAAAGAAAGATGTAATTTCAATGGTGTCACATATTAAACTAAATGCATATGATGAGTTTAAGAGATATATATACGATGGTTCTTATGATGGTGTTGTTGTAGTAGTTTATGTAAAAGAGCAAGGTTGATGATGGTGGTGTTGTAGTAGTTTATGTAAAAGAGCAAGGTATATGGATTAGGTTTGCATTGATCATTTGTTATGGTCAAGAAGATGGAAAAAAATTATATTTTCACTAATATAATTGAGCAATTTTCTTATTAAAAAAGAGAGATATATACGAGGTTAAATGTATATATAATAGTGGTGGGTTTAATAAAAATGTTGCATGTGCAATGTGTGTACATGGTGTGTACTGTGGTTTATTCTACTATCTTTAATAATTGGTTCATAACTTTTGGATTCAGAACATACGATTCCAGGGTTTGACTCCAAACGAATCATCTTGGGATTTTCACTATAATTTTTTTTTGGAAGTTTCAAACTATGAATTTTTTTAGAAATTGATGACAAATAGTGTAGTACCTGTGGTAAAAAGTTAAGGTTCTAGTCCACTATACTTTTTGAAATATAGGCTATGGAAATTAAGGTTTTTTACTAGTCCTAAAACTAGTCTCAAACACGGACTCTTTGTAAAATGGTCATAACTTTTTTTTTTTGGCACATATCAAATAGCAAAAGTTTTAGGAGTGTGTTGACGGGCGTAAATGACACACTATCAACTGAAAGGTCATATCCAAACCGGGGTTGTCTAATTAACCCAAGCCGTTTGGAATGAACTGACCCGACAAGTTTAATGGCTTCGTTAGCCAACTAAAGTCTTAAAAATAATAAAAGAAATTAACTAATCTAAAGCTATAATTCTAACAAATCCATATATTAATTACAAGTGTTCAAATAAAAATATGAAATGTACAAATGATTATAAATAATCTATATACAGTTTGCAAGGTTTACTTGTAATCTTGCGAAATGAATGTTCATAATAATGTTTCTAACTGAGATAAATAAAACACATAAATCTTTTTGTGTTTTGAATGTTTTAAATATTTCAAACTAATGAATACTAAGTAAATACAATCGAAACAAAGACACAGAAACAGTCAAAGCTAATTAATGCAATCTTTGTTTCGTTAATAAATAATTGAACAAAATAATACACACACTAACATGCAGCTAATCAGTAAAACTGGATTTATCTTCTTGTGTCATATGAGCTCCTGCTTGTCCTATTTTTAAGGGAAACCTATAACAGAACAATACTAGTACTTCCAGAATAAACTCTAAGAAGTTGTAACGACCCCTTCTTTACGACTACAAGTGAAGCAGAAGTGCAAATTTTTTTTGTTAAAAGGCAAGGTGATGACGACAATAATAGTTAACCACACAATTGATGATGAACGTAAGCACGTAGTCCAAGAAACAAGCAACTATGACTCCACGCACTGGCACCAGTGCAACTAGGCGAAACGTACGTAGAACAACAAGAAGAAAAAGACTACCTGTCCGATGCAAACATGCCCAGGCCTACAAGCTAAGAGACAACATCCCCATCCTGACACAATGGCCTTGACGAACCAAGACTAGATTCTCAAGGTGCACAGACTCAACACCTGAAGGCGTTCAACCCATGCGCCAAAAGCAAAATTTACAACGCTCGACAACACTCCCACAGAAGGCACCGACTCCAGCCAAGTTATCATTCACCGCTATCCAATAGGGCGTGCCATGATCCCCTCATCAGGAGTCATGTCGTCCCCATATGATAGGCGCGTCAATAACCTTGGCGCAACAATCCTAACAGGACCAAGGATTCAAGAAAATCCAACGTGCTAGGAGGCAAAGCAATGAACACGAGACTGCACCCACACCCCAACAATAGGTCGACGAGATGCAAGAGGACGACAACAAAGGGAGACGCAAGACAACACATGACTTTTTCAATAACCCAACCCAATCATCAAGTCTAAACTGGTCAATACTTTACGATCTAAAATTAGCATTAATACATATCTAAATTATCCAGTCTAAAATACAAATAGCCAGTGATTTATCAACTTAACTTAACTTGATATACAAATTTAACTTAGAGAGTGTCGAATTTACCAAATTAAACAATAACTATAAATCGAATTAACTTAATCATAATTCTAAATTAGCAAGACTAAATGACAAATTAGACAACATTTACAATTCAATCTACCATTAACACAATCTATTCTTAGCAATACCAATATAAATAAAAAGGGGCATTCTAGTTATCATGCAAAGTACTTATTATTAAAGTGTTATTAACAAACTACCTTACGAAAAACTATCTAGCCAAAAACAGTAGTAAGATTTTACCAGTTGTCTAATACACAACATGCGGTTGAGTAAAAACAAGTTTGACCATAACATAATTATCCTTTCATTAAATATGCCTCTGCTGAAATCAAGGCATGATCTGCTGATAGTAAGGTGAGGGCGTGGTCTGACAAGAATCAAACACGGTCAAGGTAAAAGCTAATTCTATGTTGTCTTTACTAAATTTCTGTCCCGAACATAAATTTACAGTCATTAACAAATTGCTGCCATCGCTATCAAAACTTGGCTAGGTGGATGCGCTGTCAGATCTAGTAATAGCTATCTAAAAACGAAAAATCACAGTCTTATTGTAAAGGCAAATCACAGTGTCATGGAACTGGATTACAAGATTTCTAACTTGTACACGGTTTACACTTTTCTATGTGTGAAAGATTTGTATAGAGTTGAACTAAATTCTTCACGATTCCAGTAGAAATCCAAAAGGTGAATGCAGAAAACATGAGTGAACTTACTGAAATCCAACGCATCCCAAAATCGTGAATTTGTCAGTTTTTTGAGACTAAAACGTGAATCCCCCCTTCTATTAACTCACAGTAAACAAATTCAGCAGCCAGGCTTCTTCATAAAGATTAGAGAGGTTTTATATATCTGGTAAGTTTCTCCCTATTCGCTGTGTCTCTCAACCTTGTCTCTCTCTGTGAGCATTAAATGTGATTTTAATGAAACTAAAGTTGTATAATCAATAACTAAATGCGAATTTACTGAAACTACAATAGAATCAAACTAAATGTGATTTTAATGAAACTAAAACTATCGAATCAAGAACTAAATGCGATTTTACTAAAACTACAATAGAATCCACAACCACTTATGAAATTCATAAATGCCTCCTAAAGATGCAGTTTATATCATTTCTGGGCAGTTCAAAACAAAATCCTTCACTTGATTAAGCACAATAAACAATTGAACGTAAGGGTTTCTTCACGCAGAATTTAGTTTTCTTAGATCCACTAAATTTGGATCAATTCATCTAGTTAATCTAGATCCCATTCTTCATGCTATAATCCTTATTAGTTCTAGCAGTTGTTACAGAGTTAGGATTTGAGATGCTTAACAAATTTATTCAACCTTTTCCAAATTCAATAAAACAGAATTACGAGAACCCGCTCTCTTGAGTAAGAATTGACTTGTCTTGTAACGACCAATGATAAGCTTCAAAATTTAATCTATGCTCTTGAATCATGTTTTAAAGGCCAAATCACAGGCAACCAAAACAAAAATCAATGCAGGAATGCATTCGTCCTCCACGTAGTATCGCTGAGAAAACAAATTGTAGACCAAGGCACAAACTCAGGCGAATGTTCTGTTTGCAGACATGGGCCTTCCGATACTCGGAGGGTACATTCTAACAACGATTTTCATAATAAAATTGAAACAAACATTCGACACCAGATCAACTAAATCATCTGATTACAAGTTACACACCGCCCTTATCTAACAAGTAAGCAGAGGAGTAATTGTACAACAATCACTAAGAAGGGATTGAACACACAGAAAATCGTTGAATAAAATGAGAAACACACTAGGGTTTAAGTGGGTTGAAAATGAAGATAAAATCATCCCAACAATTGCAGAGATGGCCATTCCAAGAAAACACAGAATTCAATTTATTAGAAAAACGCAAAGATCACGCCAACAACACGGAGGTCATATCATTCGCAAGAGGGCGCAATACAATCACTCAACCAAGAACAATCAACATGGTTAGACGACCGGCAAGAACATCCTTCGCTCATCATCCACGCATAGAAAAACGGGGCATTTGGATCCATAGGTCTATTAACATTGAAGTGACGAATGTAGATCTGGCTCCTGGCCAACTGCTCAGGCATGGACTAAGGAGTTAGGGACGAAGGAAAAAAAAAATAAACCGCAAATCATCACAAATCAATAAACCATTGGACGGTCAAGACATGCAGGGATCGAAGGCCAAGGGAATCAATCAACAACGAGCTCAAGGCTTGGGAGGGAAATTCAATCATCAATTAAAATGCTAAGTCAATCATTTTCTTTACCCCATTTAAACATACAAAACTACAAGCGTAAAGTATACTAATAATCTACCATGCAGAATTAAAGGAAGCATATCATAGCCCAAGTCACCCGCTCTGAGTTGTTGTTCTGCACGCTCCGTGCAACTCCCGTTTGCTGACCAATGATACTTCACTGGTACCTCCCAACCAATGCTAGGGGTAATCTTCTTCCCCCTTAGCCCCCCAAGCCGCAAAGGGGCCACACACACTAACTGTTGGGCTCTAAAGATCTCTAAAAACAACCTTAGTTTAACATTAATTTATCAACCCGAGAATTCGTCTTTTATCTCAAAGAATATCGGCAAATTCTATGCAGATAGCTTATAGAGGCTAAAATCGTGTAGCAAAGGAAAATCTGAGTTTGTCAACAATCCAGTTCCTCAAACATTCATTAAAGATTCTAGGGATTGAAATATAAATCTATGCAAAAGGAAAGGAACTAGCTAATCTATTGAATTCATTCTAAAAGTAGTAATTGAATCTAGATAAAGACTTGCAGGAATTGCTATCATTATGAATCAGAATTGATGAAAAGAAAAAGGTGAATTACTCCATCTATGGAAAGGAACAAAGACTATAATCTAACTAAAAAGAGACGACAATCATATTTCTATTGATAGGAACAAGAACTATATTTTAGCGGAAAGGAACAACAAATGTAAACTAATGAAATGAACAACAATTGTAAACTTATGAAAGGAACAACAAATGTAAACTTATGAAAAGGAACAACAGATGTGAACTTATGAGGAACCTTCACGCATCGAATCTTAGTAATGGGAATTGGAACAACAATCATTCAATACTTCAGGGAATATCTATTTCTTGCAATTTACATGAAACCATCAACACACTTATGCGTTTGTTAACTACTATAAAAGAGAATGAATCACAAGACAGAATTTGAGCTGATACAATTACAGATCGAACAATAGCTCCCTTAGATTGGGCCCTCGGTCCTTAGAAGCACTGTTATTTGAAACTCAGTATATAAAAATGGAAAAACTGTTGGAGGCTTCTATTGATTTCATAGCTGGTACAACATTTCTACAAAAATTGCTAACGCAAAGCAATTCTATATTCTCTATTCTTGAGTGCAAAAATCTCTCCTTTCTTCAAGATCTATTTTACCCCTTATATGTTACAATAATCTGGGTAAATTAAGCTATACTAAGGATCGAGAGATCCTCAGGATTGCTTTACTATTACAATGAGTAACTCAATTATCTTTAAAACTATTTTGCGCCATCAAGTCTTCAACCTCCAATAGCTTGTGCATATTCAATATTCCCCTTGCTATCTTGGGTTCGACAATATTTAACCAATCCTGCAATAAAACCAGACAATTCCAATCATATTTAGAATCTATGTAATATAATCTCCAACAATCAACGCTAAAGGGTATATTATTCATTTTCTATTCTATTTGCTTCTAAATAACATAAAAGTCAATCAAAATGATATTATGAACTGTGGGAAAAAGGAAGATATTTATACCTTTTTCATAACCTAACATACCCCCCAGCTTACCTTCTTGCATGTCCTCATGCAAGCTAAGAATTTACATGTAAAGAAGTAATGTTGTAAGATGGAAAGGTGGGTTCACCAGGCCTTCTGAACCCATTGCTTCTTTTGAGTTCTCCAAAAGCAACATCCTCCCTTTTCTTGTTAATTTGATAATATTTTTGGTAACTTTATGGTAACTTTCTGGAGGGAACCAGATGATAGGGGGATTATATCTGCACCCAATCCAAGAAGGTCCTTCCTCTTGGAGCAATCTAGAATACCTCTCTATTCTGAAGGTAGCTGCAAAGAAATTTCTATACCCAAAGGGCTCCCCACTCTTTACTTCACTGGAGGAGGCATCCCATCTCAGTTTAGAAGTAGCAAGAGCTTCCTCCTTAAGCTCCCTAAAGCGAGTGATACCTGAACATATGACCTGTAGATGGATGGGAGCCAAGGAGTCTACGACCCCTTTCCTTTTCATAAAAGTTTTATGTCGCATAATGGATGGAAAGGACTTTGGAGGCTCCCCCCTAACCCAGAGATCCAGCCCAGCTTCCCTTTTTAGGAAGGTTTTATGAGCTTTACCCCATCTGACTTGATTCTGAGTGAATGATAGAAATGCCTGAAACTGTATATCACCTATGAATGGGCCAGGGTTATCTTCCCTGTCGTCTTCCAAAATGAAATTATGAAAGTATAATTCACACAAAAAGTATTTCACCTTTTCATCCTGCTCTCTGAAACATGAAATAAACTCAGGTACAATGGAAAAAGAAATAGGTTTTCCCGCTCTGATGGCCTTCACTCTCAATAAAAAATATCGTTCCAACAAGAATAACGTGTAATTGGTGGCATGATCTCCGCAATTAATAGCAACAGAGTAGACATCACAGATTTCCTTGATTTGCTCCAAAGCTTTTTCCAATTGGGTTTGCACCTTTTTGATCTTCTCTTGGGATCTGGTGAGAGCAGCATAGGTCTCACCCTCTGTTGCTTTCATGTCCTTCAATTCTTTAACAATCCTTTGATATTCAGTCCTAGTTACCATTCCATGTTGGTGTTGGGTCAATGCTTGCTGGGCTTGTGTAAATTCTACTTTTAGTCTATTGATGGTGACACATTGTGCTTGAGATTGAGATGCTTGGTATTCTTCCATAGCGCTCATCTCTTCCCTGGATTGAGTTAATGCTTGCTGTACTTGTGTAAGTTATGCTTCCAACCTGTCCACAATAATACTCTGTTTCTGGGACTGGAGTTCTTGGTGTTCTGCCATAGTCAGCAATGCACTCCTGTTTTGAACCAGGGTTTGTTAAGACTGCATCAATTCCTCCTCCAATACCCTGATGGTAGCATTCTTCTCAAGGATTTGAGTTGTCTACACCTTAACATCAATTTCTTCTGTAGCTATCATATTCTCCTGTGTCTCTAGAGGAGGTGCTTCCTCATTCTGGGTTACTTTTTCTTCTACTACTGTTTTTTCAGGGTCTGTCTGTATCCCTACAGAATTTGTACTGACTGCTTCTTTAGGAAGAGGGTTTCTTCCTTGTACTCTAGCCCTTTTGTTCTTCTTTCTTATGTGGGCTTTATCTGTCTGTTCTAATTGTTTCCTCAATTCCTTAATAATTTCCTTGAGTTTAACTACCTTCTGCTTTAATACTTTAGCCTTCTTAGCCTTTTTCTTCAATAGTTTATTTTCCTTTTTTAACTTTCTAATTTTCTTATGGCTTTTGGCTGATTTCTGTTTATGGGAGGTCTCAAGGCCTTCTTCATTCTGGTTAGCAGATGGTTGTTCCTTTGTTCCTTCCAATTGTTCCGTCTGTCCAAGAGGGTTTCTTGTTTCGAAATGGGGTTCTTCCTGTGCTCTGTCCTCAGGAAAAGATATTTCAATATCAGGAAAATCTTCAATTGATTTTGAAGAGGAGGGTTGTTCTGGGTGTATTTCTAGATTATCTGTGTCTCTGTCAAGTGAGGTCCCTAAGCTTCCCAAAACCTGGGCTATTTCTACCTCATAGCTCTTCATAAATTGTTCTGTCATATGTGATAATGTCAGTTGGGTGTCTTCCTAATCATTCCTCTGTGTGGTCTATTCTTCTTGCCTAATTCCTTGAGCATTCTCATGTGGAGACTGTTCTGTAGAGTTTTGAAGTTCTTCAGGCTATTTTGTTGTATCCTGAATTCGTCTGCTTCTTCTCCTTGTCTGAATGATGGCTGTAGGAGTAGTTGTTGCTCTCTTACTCTTTTTTGTTAATGCCTGTGTTTGTGAGGTCTGGGTCTCTATGATTTGGGTAGGATCTACCTCAGCTTTAGTTTGAGGAGGTGGGATTTTCCTTTGGGTAGTAGTCTCCTATGCCTGTCTATCTTCGATTTCCTGTGGTGGTTCTTCATGGAATAATTCATGTTGCTATAGTTGTGGAGGTCTATTGGCCTCAATCAGGTTATCCCAGGTCAATTGAGTTTGACTCAGTGCCTTAATTGTTATCATTTTAACTGATCTGTGGTGGATGATAATAGTAATAAGGTCCTTGGATTTTTGTGTTCTTAGAGCAACCTCATGTAATATGGCATTCAGAAAGAAAGGTAGATTAAGTATTAACCATTGTTTTAAAGTTGCCAACAATTTGAGGTGGCGAGGTTGAATTACGTCATATCGTCCATCAAAAGTGATGTACCGCTGAATTACCCCTGCAAGTTCCTTCCATGGTTCTTTGAGGGTACTAGGGTTGAGTCCTTTTCCTTTCTTATCCAATTCTTCCCCATGGTCTGTGAAGGTTTCCACAGTTTCCTTCAATGTTGTGTATCGTCTTGTCCACTGAATGCCCGTATTAGGGAGGCCTGTGACCTCTGCTAAGATTTCCGGGGTGAATAAGATTTGTATGCCCCGCACCATAGAGTTTTCCCCCTATAGATTCTGAAAGAATTCAAGCATGGCATTCATGTCATATCCTTGCAGCCGGTTGAAGTACTCCATCCACCCCAACTGATGCAGGATGTCTCTCGCTTGCTTTGTAAGCTTTAGTAAAGTAGGTTCCCTGCGCACACCTCTGCCACCCATTTTGTGAGAAAATATGGATGACTATCATTCCTGGTAGCAGAGGTGGTTAGACCAGCTTTTGAGGAAAAAATACCGAGAATAGAAACTATCAGAGACAAGAATGTATCTAAATGAAGGTATTTATTACAATCATTACTATCTGCATCGAGAAGTGTGTCGAGCGTCCACTCACCTTATTAATAGAAAGGTTGACCTCGACCATCAGCATAGGGAAGAGTAATGAGTGTAAGTATTGGTGGCGAAAAGTAATGATTGCACGGTGGCCGCCAATGGAGATTAATGATTTATGTTTGAACAACATATTTAACAGTAATCATTAAATGTTAATCCACGTATGTGGAATTGAAAATACCTATATCCAAAATAATGCTTTAAGGATACATGCTCTGAATAAATTAAATCTTGTTCAGTTAAATAATATCCCGCATATCATAATGTTGTTACTTTTCCGTGTTATTGAATACAACCGAAATGATAGCCTTGTGATTGAGTGAAGGAAATCTAGAGAGACGTAGAAACTTGGTGTGTTAAGGTAACTTCCATACCACAGCCTATAGGCAGAGCCACTGTTGCCAGTAGGCGTCCATAACCTCAACAGGGTTTCCTTTTAACCTGAAGATGAGCCTGTATCCTTGATACTTGTTTGAATCCTCTTTCCCAAAAATACCATTATCCTGTTTTGGTAGCCATAGTGATAATGCCACTCACTAGATTGTAACCTAGGTGAATCAAGTCGGCTCGTGATGAGACCTCTTTTCCTTTGACAAAAGAGAATGTCAAAGGCCATTTCCCTGGTGTGGTGGCCATAGTGGGAATGTCACTTAGGTTATTATCCTATGATTGTGGTAGGCTGGCTCATGATGAGACCCCCTATTCTTTGTGGAAAAGAGAAGGAAAGAAAAAATATTGTTGATAGATGTAAATTTCTTTTATTTTTTTATTTTTTTGGGGGGAAGTTTTTAAGTTTTTTCGAAAAAGACCATTATCCTGGTTTGGTATCCAGATGATGATAATGCCACTCACTAGAGTGTAACTTAAGTGAACAAGTTGGCTCATGATGAGACCTCTTGTCCTTTGAAAAAAAGAGAATGTCAAAGGCTATTGCCCTAGTGTGGTAGGCATAGTGGGAATGTCACTTAGGTTATTATCCTATGATCATGGTAGGTTGGCTCGTGATGAGACCCCCTATTCTTTGTGGAAAAAGAAATAAATTCTATTGATTTATTATATTATTGTATGAAGGGAGGCTCATCTACTCCTTAAGAGTAAGGGATGGCATAAAGAAGTGTAAGGATGCCAAGTAAAAGTGTGTCACAGATTCCTTATTAGTTATAAACACGAGGTATCATTTAAGTGTAATATATAAGGGAAAAGAAATGAATTATGGTGGTTACAGATTATGAACAAGGTTTAAGATATTTTGAAGGAAGTGATCCAAAAAGTAATTTGATAAGGTATGAGAGATAGTCCAAAAAATAATGATGGATCATTAGAAATAATGTTGATGAAAAATTATTTTTGTGAAAGTTGTACCCCAAAATAAAGGTTTAGTGTTTTATCGGCAAGGAAGGAACGACAAAATGAACAATAGGTGTGAAAAAAAATAATAGCAATTATTTCGTTCAAAGGAACAATAGGCGCGCAAAAGAAATAGCAGGTGCGCAAAAGGAACAACAATTGTTCCGTTCAAAGGAACAGTAGGCGTGCAAAAGGAACAACAATTGTTCCATTCAAAGGAATAGAAGGCGTAAAAAAGGAACAACAAGCGCACAAAAGGAACAACAATTTTTCCATTCAAAGGAACAAAAGGTGCGCAAAAAGAACAACAACTCTTCCGTTCAAACCATATGAATTTGTAGAAACCAGGTATGTATTTTGCTTGAATTCAAGGTTCATACTTCATCAACTAAGTTCATTTACAAGTTGGTTTATTTCAAAATTAAGTAATGGATGGATTTTTAATGTTATAAATTTCATTATAGTTTCCCAATTGGCGCTGCTAAATCATGACACATTCATTTCTCTGCAGAAGACAGGGTATGGGTAACGAGACGAAGTGAGAGTTTGGAATATAAAAGGGTGCTAATTGAGTTCATCATGGTTATCCTCCCTAGTTTTGATTTTCTGGAATGACTGTTGAAAATAAAAAGATAAACAAAATTCTATACAGTATATACAGTGTCAACAAATTTCAATATTTATGGAGTTGGGGTGGTTGGATTACCTTCCTAGCCAGTCAAAATTTGAACGGTAGGGTCCTTACTTACCTCCTGGCAGAAAGATTCTTTTGACGACAGCTGATGATAAAGTCATAGCCGATGTCTATTGACTCGAAATGGAGATCCGGACCTGTCGATGGTGCTTAATGTAATTGTTCCATTATCATGGACTTCACTGATTTCGTATGGTCCTAGCCACCGCGTCTGTAATTTTCCCGGAAAATCCTGAAATCTGGAATCATAGAGGAGCGCCCAGTCTCCTTTTTTAAATAGTTTTTTCTTTATATGCTTATTGTGCTAGGTCGATCTCTATTGCTGAATAACGATTGTGCGCTCTACAACAGACAGACATGCTTCATCCAATTCATTGAGTTGTTGAAGGTGCTATATATGTGCTTTTGTAAGATCCAGTCCGATTTCCTGGGCCATCCTTAGAGTCTTGATTTCAAAATTTATTGGGAAGATGGGTTCTTTTCCATAGACTAAATGGTAAGGAGAGTAGCCAGTGGTATTACGCCATGTTGTGCGGTAAGCCCATAAGGTGTTTGGGAGCTTAGAAGCCCAATTCTATCTATTTGTTGAGATAGTCTTTGCCAGGATTTCCTCCAGGACTTTGTTGGTGCTTTCCACTTGCCCATTTGCTTGTGGATGATATGAAGAAGTAATTATGTGTTTGATATGATAATTATCCAGGGTGGTGATGATTCTATGAGCTGTAAATTGTGATCCCCCATCAGTAATTACCTCTCTTGGTAGTCCATACTGTACGAATAATTTGAAAAGAAATTTGATGACTACTTCTTCTGTTGCATTTGGCAAGGCTTCTGCCTCTACCCATTTAGTCATGTAGTCCATTGCGACTAGAATATAGGCCTTCTGATTTGACTTTGGGTTGAAGGGGACAACGAACTCTAGTGCCCATCTCTCAAATGGTTTTGCGACTACTTGTGATTTCAAAGGCATTTCATCATCCTGACCTGGTTTTCCCATCCGTTGACAACTATCGCAGGTTTGGACATATTTCTTCACATCTCTAAATATTGAGGGCCAATAATAGCCCATCTGCAGAATTTTGTGTCCAGTCTTGCGGTCTGCAAAGTGCCCACCACAGGGCTCATCATGTCCAGCTTTTAATATGTCATAGATTTCATCATATTGTACGCATCTGCAGATCTGGAGATCAACTCCTGTATGGAAGAGATATCCGTTGATCCAAGCGAATCGTGCACTATGCTGGACAATCAACTTTCTTTCCTTTGATGAAAGATGTGCCAGTAATCTTCCTGTTGCCAGGTAATTTTCCATGTCAGCATACCAAGGTGGATTTGTAGTAATGACAAACAGATGCTCATCTAGAAATCGGTCTTCGACTATTAAGGAGTCATCTGTTTTGGGTATGCGAGATAGGAAGTCTGCGACAAGGTTTTCTCTCTCGGGTCGATCTTTGATGGTGATATCAAATTCCTGCAATAATAACAACCATCGAGTGACCCGTCCATTAGTAATTGGTTTATTAGCCATATATCTAATAACAGAATGATCAGTATACAGAATGACCGGATAGCCTATTATATAATGACGAAATTTATTGATGGCATGTATAACAACTAAAAACTCTTTCTCTGTTAATGTATAATTAAGTTCGGCTGGATTAAGATTCTTGCTAATAAAATACATGGCATAAGGTTTCTTCTCCTCCTCCTGTCCAAGGACAACGCCTATGGCAATATCTGATGCATAAGTGGAGATGTGGAATGGTATTTTCCAATTTGGACCCCTCAACATCGGTGTTGTTGAGATCAACTTTTTGAGTCCTGCAAATGCCACATCACACTTGTCAGACCACTAAAATTCTACATTACCAATCAAAGCATGTAAAGGTGCAACGGTTCTTGCAAAATTTTCCATAAACCTACGATAGTATCCTAAAGCGCCAAGGAAACTACGTACCTCAGTTTGTGTGTGTGGTGTGGGTAGATTAAGGATTACCTCTATCTTTGTTGGTCTACCCTAATTCCATCTACAGAGATATAATGCCCAAGTACCACACCTTCTGTCATCATCATGTGACACTTTTCGTGGCTTAAACATAAACTGGTCACGATACATTGTTCTAGTATTTTCTCCAGGTTATTCAATGCTTGATCGAAGTCATCGCCATAAGGAGTGAAATCATCCATATAGACTTCAAGTCCATCGTTGATCAGATCACTGAATATGCTCAGGATGGCCCTTTGAAAGGTGGTTGGAGTGTTACAAAGTCCAAATGGTAATACTTTGTATGCAAAAGTGCCCTAGGGGCATGCGAATGTGGTTTTATCTTGATCTTCTAGGGCAATATGAATCTGATTGTACCCGCTAAAACTATCTAGGAAAGAAAAGAATTTCTTTCCTGCCAAAGTATCCAGGACCTGGTCAATGAAAGGCAAAGGGAAGTGGTCTTTTTGAGTGGCTTTGTTGATTTCCCTGTAGTTGACACAGATGCACCATTTCCCATTTTTCTTTGGGATGATCACTAGTGGGGAAACCCATCGACTATCTAAGATGGGATATATAAAATTTACGTCCAACAATTTTTGTAATTTTTATTTAACGATATCCCTGAGGTGAGGATTTAATCTTCTTTGTGGCTGGTGGATAGGTCGGGCTTCTTTTTCAACATAAATGTGGTGTGTACAAAGTTGTGGATCAATACCTTTCATATCAAAATATTCCCATGCAAAATATTTCTGGTATTTGGAGAGGAGATGAATTAACTTTTGCTGTTGTTGTTCATCTAAATTGGCATTGATGTTTGGAGGCCTCCCGGGTGCGATCTCGACGGGTTTGTTGTTATGAACGACCGTAGTTGGAATTTTTTGTTCCATTAAATATTCCAGCAGGTCCCCCTGTGCTTCACAGTCTAGAACAACTTAGAGCATCTGGTAGGTCGGGTTGCTCATGGTGGCTGGATTATTGATAAACCCACTGATTATGTCATCCTCTAACTGATTTTTAAGTTTGAGGGCTTCTTCCTATGTAAGAGGGGCTCGTAGATCCCTCTCTAGGTATCGTGGTGGTGGCAATTGTGGGTATACGAAAGTTGGACTAGGTTTAGCAGGAGGATATAAAATGAGGTTCTTCATGATACCCCCTCTAGTGATTGTCATATTTCTTGTTCAACATCCTATGTACGCATCTACTATTACAAGCCATGGCCTACCTAGTATCAATGGATGCCCTTCAAGTCCACCTTTTGGATTGATGATGAGGAAGTCCATCGGGTATTCCCAAGAGTCAATGAAGATGGCTATATCATGTAATGTGCCAACTGGTTCAACTATTGATCGGTCTGCCAACTGCAACATTATTATTGTGGGTTCGAAGGAATTAAAACCCAGGGTATTGCAAGTTTCCATAGTTAGGATGTTGATGGATTCTCCCAAATCAACTAGTGTATTGGGAAAAGAGTAGCCCTGGATCTGAAATGTTACTATGGGATTCCCCGGATCTGCATATTTGACTAGTTCTTGTCTACCTAAAATTAGATCAGATAAGGCTCCTACCACATGGACTATTGATGATGGATTTTTAATTTTTCTGACGGGTTTTCTCCCACATAGCTCTTTGATTGTTTTTGCGTAGATGGGGATATCCTGAAGAGCTTGCAAGAGTGGAATCTTGATATATAAATTCTTGAGTTCCCCTACAAGGTCGAAGTTGGGATATACAGTCGGTTTTGCTATCATCAATCTTTCAAGGAACGGAAGGGAGGGTGTTGCACCCTTATCAGGATCTTGTGATTCGACTTTGTCTCCCCCCCGCTTGATTTATTCTATTATTTCCACAGTCGAAGGTGTTATTGTTGGTTGTTTCTCCTGCCCTTGAAAAACATCATTTTCTTTAGGGGAGATTATTCGTCCCGATCTTAATCATAATTTGCTGCACCCTACCAAGCTAATCTCTCCTTCTCCATTTTCCATAATATGGATGAGATGAGCCATCTTGTTATTTGGATTTGGGAGAGGTTGGGCTGGTAGTTGAGGGTTCAATTGGGATTGTGGATTTTGGGACAATTGAAGTGGGGCTTGTAACATATGTTGAGTTTGAGGGGCCATCCCTATGGGTTGATTGTTTATCCCCACAGGGTGCTGCCAATTCTGTTTCCAATTTGGGTTTTGGATAGTCATGTTGGGCCACTGTGAAGGGTAAATGTTGTTGTTGGAGTTTTTCTAGGATGAGGTGGGATATTGTGAGTTAGGCTAGGTAGAAGTATTAGTTGGTTGATTCTGCCAAGCAGGGATTGCAGTGGGCTGGTTTTTCCAAGTGGGATTTGCAGGTGGATATTGCTGGGGTTGCCAGTTTTGATTAGTAAACGGCTGACCCTGCCATGTGCTACCAGGAGCTTGCTGGTTATACTGTCTGGAGAAGAAAGAGGAAGGGTCCTGCAATGTATTTGGGGGCTGATTCTGCCATTGACGACGCTAAGCCATTAAATATAATGGTTATGTTTCTTCTTCTGCTTCCTTAAAGACATCTTTCATTCCAAGAAGCAATGAGCATTGTTTCGTGTCGTGATCCTTGGTGTAGATAGCGCAAACCCAGACCGCATCTAAAGGGAAATCCCTTGGGCCATGTTTCTTCTACACCTATGGAAAAATATGGTTAACATTTGTTCTGCTTCTATTTTTTTTTTGTTTGGCCTGCAACACATCCAATTTGTTGGGTATGTGTTATATTCTTTGCACGAGTAGTAGTGTATGAGCATATGCGCCAGGCGTGCAGGGGGGTTAGAGGGGGGGGTGCAGGGGTCCGGGGGTAGTGCCCCCTGAAAAAATATTTTCTGCTTCGGGAAATGTGACACCTACCTTGGGAAACGTGTCATGTATTTAGGTGGTTTTTTCAGCACATGGTTTTTTGCCAATGGTTTTTTATTTCCGGTTAAGGAATTAGGGTTTTGGACTAATCCAGGTCATTGTGTTAGGGTTTTGGATGTCGCTGGCTCCCATATGTATATTGTATTGTAAACAATGTAACACAATGTATGAATATAATATATGCTGGTTTTTCCAGTTTGGGTTTCCAGGGGAAAAATCTCTATGTAATGTTTGCATTTGCCACTATATATTTTTCTATTCTTTTCTAAATATCTATTTACAGTAGACATTGCAAAAGGTTAGAATTTACATTTGGTATCAGATTTTTATTGGCTTCAGGGGGACACCTTTGTGGTCAAGGGTTTGGCTCGAGACTGTGATAAGCCTTGTTACTGTGGGATATCTGCGGTATTGTTTTTCAGGTGAAAAGAAATGGTAAGCAATTCGAAGATGGAGATCGAGAAGTTTAATGGGAAAATATTTGAGTTGTGGAAGCTCAATATGGAAGATATTTTGGTAGACAAAGATCAGTGGATCACGATAGATCCAGGTACTGCACCTACAGGAACTTCTGCAGATGACTAGAAAAAGATGGATTAGAAGGCAAAGAACACAATTTGATTGTGTCTCTCCGATTCAGTATTACTAAATGTGTCAGAGGAAGCTACAACCAAGGATTTATGGGAAAAGTTGGGGAAGTTGTATCAGTCTAAGTCCCTGGTAAATAAACTATTCCTGAGAAAGAATCTATATAATCTGAGGATGAGATGGAGACTTGGTGGTAGAGCATTTGAGCGCCTTCAATCTTGTGGTAAGTCGGTTAGTATCCATTGAGATTAAAATTTCAAATGAAGATAAATGTACAGTTTGTTGTGTTCTTTACCACACTTGTGGGATAGTACAGTTGTGGCCATAGGTAGTAATACAACTTCTTTGAAGTTTGAAGAAGTGGTCTCATCCTTGTTGTGGAGGAGATGAGAATGATGAAAGAGTATGGAAGGACATAACACAAATGCATTATTTGCAAGAGGAGGCGTTCGAGGAAAGAAATAAATCATTTCTCAAGTGGAGATCTAAGTCCAAAGGGGTAGATCTAAATCTCCACAGGAAAGTTTGTAGGGTATGTTGGAGGTGTGGAAAAGAAGGGCACTACAGAGCGGTGTAGATCCAAAGTTGAGAAAAGAGGATCTTAAGAATCTTCTTCTACAGAAAAAAAGACCTCAAAGGAAGAAGGAGGGGGATGTGGCTCTTCAAGCACACATGCGAGATCATGGTATGGTTGATTGAGTGCAGTGCATCTTTTCATATGACTCCCAACAGGGATTACGCAAATATGAAAAGTATGATGGAGGTAATGTTTTCTTAGGTAATGATTTGATAACCATAATCATAGGAAAGAGAGGAGGTCAAGTTGAGACTCATAGATGGAAGGAATTGAATCTTTGCTTGAGTGTTCTACACATCCCAAGTATGGCGAGAAATTTGATTTATGCAAGAAAAATGGAAGATGCACGGGGGTAAAAACAAGTTTTTGAAAAGGGAACTTGCGGGGTGGTTCGAGGAGCAATATGGTGTGTTGAGATGGGGAGTTTGGTTTGGAACTCTGTATAAGCTACTAGAGCACTAGTAGTGATGGGTGTAATAGCTCCATTGTTCACGATATTGGAGTTGAAGAAGAAACAACTCCCTCCTGAGTCTATGGAGAAAGGTTATGTTGTGGCATCAAAGACTAGGGCATATATCCGGAGAGAAGGGTCTTCAACTACTACATGGTACAGGTATGGTTGAAGGTATGTCTAACTACTCTGGATTTTTGATTCTGTGAACATTGTCTATATGAAAGCAGAATCATGTAAGATTCCCCTCACGGTACAGCAGGGAAGAAGGAATTTTACAACTGGTTCACAGTGATGTTTTTGGACCTGTGTCGTTCCCATCATTAGGAAAATCTATGTACTATGTCTCATTTATAGATGAATTCTCGAGGAAAACTTGGATATATTTCGACAAGAAGAAATCTGAAGTCTTTGACAGATTTAAAGAGTTTAAAGGCTCTTGTTGAGAATCAAATAGAAAAGAATTAAGGTCTTGAGAATAGATAATGGCGGTGAGTTAGGGAATGGTGAAGAATTTTGTAAGAAGTGTGGTATATCAAAGTGAGAGAAGACTTCCTTATATACACCTCCTCAACAGAATGGAGTTGAGAAAGGATGAACATGACGATGGAAAAAGCAAGGTGCATGCCCAGTGGTGTCGGGTTAGGGGAAAAATTAGGCAAAGGCAATGGAGTGATTTCATGTTATCTAGTCGTGAATCACCCTCATCGCGTTGGGTGACAAGACTCCACAAGAGGGTATGGGTAAGGAGCCTTCTCTCACACATCTTAAGGTATTTTAGCTACTTATTTTTGTATGTTCATGATTCCCAAAGGCTTGAGGAGTAAGCTAGATAAAATGGATGAAAATGTATCTTTATTGGATATAAAGATGGTCTCAAAAGGTTATAAGATTTGGAACCCATAAACTAAGAAGGTGGTGTATAGGCGAGATGTGGTATTTAGGGAAATGAAAGATGTTGTTAAACATGAGTCCTACCAAGTGGGAAGAACCCGGAGAAGATGGGGAGTTTGATTCACCAAGGATGAGCGGACTCTGGAAGAACTATGAATGTCCAGAGAGAAGAATATCCTCATACTCGATTATTGAGGAGATTGGATCGAGAAAGAAGACTCTGGGAAGGTATAGTCCATCGATTTTTAAAATTAAATTTTTTCTTTGTATATTCTGATGATGATCTAAATCGGGGAAATGAGTGGATTTAGAGGATGGAAATCTCTAGAAAGGGCCATGGGAAGAAGAAATGGCATATTTGGATAAGAATGAGGCTTGGGGATCTAGTGGAGTTTCCAATGGAGGAAGAAAGCCCATTGGCAATGAAATGGGTATTTAAAAAGAAAGTGAATGCGAGGAAGGAAAAGTGGAGAAATACAAAACTTCGTTAGTAGAAAAAGGTTATTTGAGGTTGAGGGGTGGTTTTGAGTGAGATTTTCTCTGTAAGCCAAGTTAACCTCTATAAGATTTATGTTATCATTGTTGTAGAACAGTTTTGAAATAGAGCAGGATGGACAGTAGAAGATCATTCACGCATGAGGGATGCGGAAGAAGGAAATCTTTATGAAGCAATAGCAAGGTTATCTTGAGTGAAAGGAAAGATGGTATGCAAGCTAAAAAGTCCACAATATGTTTTAAAATAATCACCAAGGATGTGGTATCAAAAATTGATACTTATATCCTGGGACTTGGCCTACAAGAAGAAAGAGGATCATTGTGTATTCTAAATTAATAGGTGATCATTTGATTTATTTGGTCTTGTATGTGGATGGCATTTTGTTGATAGGAAACAAGGAGATTATCCAGGGATGTGAAAAATCAGTTGTCCTCTAGAGAATTCAACATATGAAGGATCTTGGTGCTTCAAATTTCATTTTGGGCATGGAAATTAAAGAGATGGAAAAAAGGAAACTCAGGTTAAATCGGAGAAAATATGTGAGACAATATTGTAGAGGTTTAATATGTAGGAATGTAAACGGTCAAGGTTCCCTGTCCACATTGGTGTAAAGTTATCGTGGATCAGTGTCCCAAGACACATGAAGAAAGGAGGACATGTCTCATGTTCCATATGTGAGAATGCAGTTGGTAGTTTGATGTATGCAATGAATTACGTACTAGATCGGACATTGCACATGCGATGGGAGTTTGAGAAGGTATATGTCAAAACCGGGGAAGAACATTGGACAAAAGCAAATAAAAAGAGGTTTCGAGGTATTTGCACAGCCTTTGCTACCTATGGATTAGCACTCTACGAAGGAAGACCCGGGATTGGATAGAGTGAATTCGATATATACATCAGATTGTGGATGCATCTTGGGCTAGAGATTTGGATCCGTAGGAGATCTACAAAGCGGTATGTGTTTAGCTGTTTGGAGGAGAAATAAGGTGGAAGAGAAAACCGGAGTTGTACGTGGCAACTCTGAATTTGAATACATAGGCCTCATGTATTACAAGTAAGAGCTGATATGGTTACAAAGATTGTGTTCGGTATTAGGTTGGTACAACAGGCAGTGAGATAGAGTGTGGCGATTAGAGTGCAATTTTTTCATGAAAGAACCCTACTTATCATTCAAAAGACAAAGCATATTGATGTTCAATATCACTTTGTGAGAACATGATTGAAGAAAGAAAGTATCACCGATGAAGGTAGACACTTTGAAGAATATTGCAGACTCATTAACAAAATATTTGAGCAGAAGTTCTCACGGTGTAGAGGATCCATGGGCATTGTTGCCCTAGATTTTTCCCGACTATCAACCTGTAAGCCCCTATGTGAAAACGCTAAGTGGGAGAATGTTGGTATGTGTTATATTCTTCTCTCACAAGTAGTAGTGTCGTATCATGAGGCGTGTAGGGGAGGGTTAGGCGGGGAGAGGGTAGAACCCCCCTCCAGGAAGAGTCTGGAGGTGGACACCTACCATAGGAAACATGACACCCTCTGGTGGAAGCGTGTCATGTATTTGAGTCAGTTGCCCCCTGGAAAAATATTTTCTGCCTCAGGAAACATGACACCTACCTTGTGAAACATGTCATGTATTTAGGTGGTTTTTTTGGCACATGGTTTTTTGCCGATGGTTTTCTATTTCCGGTTAAGGAATTAGGGTTTTGGGCTAATCCAGGTCATTGGGTTAGGGTTTTGGATGCCTCTGGCTCCTATATGTATGGTGTATTGTAAACAATGTAACACAATGTATGAATATAATATATGCTAGTTTTTCCGGTTTGGGTTTCTAGGGGAAAAATCTCTGTGTAATGTTTGCATTTGCCACTGTATCTGTTTCTATTCTTTTCTGAATATCTGTTTACAGTAGACATTGTACAAGGTTAGAATTTACACAATTGTGTAGTCAGAGTGCTCAAAATGTCTATTTTAAAGTTTTCTAAGAGATTACCAACTTCAGCTCGAGTAACACCCCCACTGGTAATATTGCTATCTCTGGTGAAGGTGGTACGTATCCCTGATCTAGTTTGTGAACTTCCTCTTGAGCACCTGATGCACAATAGGACAATGTCATCATAAGTTTCTTGATAAATATCACCTTTCCCCATCAAATTCAATGTTTCTACCCATTCATCTTTCATACCTTTAATCAGAGTTGCCTTAAGTACTTCCCCTGGTAGCGTGCCATAGGGTGATATTTGTAAATTATATTGAAATCTCTCTACATATTATTCTAATGATTCATTTTCTTTTGGAGTCATTTTAAATATTTCATATTTTAAGTCTCTGGTTCTACAATAATCCTGATATTTTGTCAAGAAGGCTTGCTTCATTTCATCCCATGAGTTTATAGTTCCTCCCCCTGATCCCATGAACCAGCGTAGAGTTGCTCCTTTCAAAGTGGAGGGGAACAATTTTAATTTTTAGGGTTCATAGGTGTAATCATATCCTCTACATAGGACATCAAATTCAAATAATAATGCGTCTAGGTATTCTGAGATTAACCCATGAAAGGTTGGTAGGTTTTGTAGGGGAATAGCCTTCATGGGAGCATTGGAAATTGGATCAACTATCGGATATTCCAAAGTGGAAGTCTGGAGCTGTTGTGGATTTTATTGTGCCATTTGATCGAAAATATGCCAGAAATCTTTAGGGATTTCTTGATTCAGATATTTTATTTGAATTGATTGGTTATCTGATCTTCTAGGGGATCTGATTGCACTCCCTCTGTCTGGAATTTCAGGTATTCCTTCTTCTTTTGCAGAGATTCAGGATTGGGTGGTGGGTCTGTCTTAGTTATCCCACTAGTTTCTTTTTCTCCTTCCTCAAGATTACAAGAGTTTCCCTCTCCTAAAGAGTTAAGGGGTAGAATATCTGTGATCTGAAAACTTAGCTCAGCCCCTTCAGTTTTTCTATGAATCTTGGCATGGGCTGCAGTTAGTGAAGTTGCCACCTGAGGGATTCGGGTGGATCCTTTTCTAGGTCCAACCGAGGCTTGAGATTCTACTTTTCAGATGATGTCATCTATGAAAGTAATCCTTCCAGGGAGCACCGAGCACTAGGGTTTTGTAATTTTTGGTGGAGGTTTTGGTTTTTCAAGATCTTTCTTCTTAGTGATACACACTTCACACAACAAAAAAGGAAAAAAATCGAAAAGGGAAAAAAAACACCTATGCAACTTCTTAATGTGTCAGCTGGAGGTAGGTGCTAGTATACGCATCTTACTTATTGCCTGCGTAGGTTCTTACCCTCCGTCTTCAATACCTCATCCTCTAGAGGCACAACCTATGCTACCTTTGACATTCTTCCCCGCCAACGACGCCAAAATGTTGGGCTCTAAATATGTCTAAAAACAACCTTAGTTTAACATTAATTTATCAACCCAAGGATTCATCTTTTATCTCAAAGAATATTGGCAAAGTCTATGCAGATAACTTATAGAGGCTAAAATCGTGTAGCGAAGGTAGATCTGAGTTTGTCAACAATCAAGTTCCTCAAACATTCATTAAAGATTCTAGGGATTGAAATATAAATATATGCAAAAGGAAAGGAACTAGATAATCTATTGAATTCATTCTAAAAGCAGTAATTGAATCTAGATAAAGACTTGCAGGAATTGCTATCATTATGAATCAGAATTGCTTAAAAGAAAAAGGCGAATTACTCCATCTATGGAAAGGAACAGAGACTATAATCTAACTGAAAAGAGATGACAATCATATTTCTATTGAAAGGAACAACAACTATATTCTAGCGGAAAGGAACAACAAATGTAAATTAATGAAAGGAACAACAATTGTAAACTTATGAAAGGAACAACAAATGTAAACTTATGAAAAGGAACTGCAGATGTGAACTTATGAGGTACCTTCACGCATCAAATCTCAGTAATGGGAATTGGAACAACAATCATTCAATACTTCAGGGAATATCTATTTCTTGCAATTGACATGAAACCATCAACACACTTATGTATTTGTTAACTACTATAAAAGAGAATTGAATCACAAGACAGAATTTGAGTTGATACAATTACAAATCGAATAGTAGCTCCCTCAGACTGGGCCCTCGGTCCTTAAAAGCACTGTTATTTGAAACTCAATATATAAAAATGGAAAATCTGCTCAAGGCTTCTATTGATTTCATAGCTAGTACAACATTTCTACAAAAACTGCTAATGCAGAGCAATTCTATATTCTCTATTCTTGAGTGCAAAAATCTCTCCTTTCTTCAAGATCTATTTTACCCCTTATATGTTAAAATAATCTGGGTAAATTAAGCTATCCTGAGGATCGAGAGATCCTCAAGATTTCTTTACTATTACAATGAGTAACTCAATTATCTTTAAAACTGCTTTGCGCCATAAAGTCTTCAACCTTCAATAGCTTGTGCATCTTCAAGATTCCCCTTGCTATCTTGGGTTCGACAATATTTAACCAATCCTGCAATAAAACCAGACAATTCCAATCATATTTAGAATCTATGTAATCTAATCTCCAACAATCAATGCTAAAGGGTATATTATTCATTTTCTATTCTATTTGCTTCTAAATAACTGAAAAGTCAATCAAAATAATATCATGAACTATGGGAAAAAGGAAGATATTTATACCTTTTTCATAACCTAACACTAACTAGAGAATCAACTAGCTCCCAGCGCGCCTTGCAAGGCCGATCTACCACTCCTCATCGAGCTGGGTATCCCAACTCCCACAAGCTAAGTCAATCAAGTATAAATTTCTGCAGCGTAACGTTACACATAACAACCGAGATCCATCATCCTTCTCCTCCCTCCATTATATAGAGTTTCTAAGTCATTTACTTTCCCTAATTCTCATTTAATTTATTTTCAATAATTTAATTCATAATAATCCTCCCTGTACATGTGTCACCCATTCCCTTCATTGCACCAAAAATTAATTTCCTTAATCAATTAATTACCGCTATTTCCCTAACCCACCTAAAATCATTCCTAGAATCGCTCCTAAGTGTCCCCATATTCCCTTACAAGTTTTAATGACTTTCCCCCTTATTAATTTACTAGTTTTGTTTAATTTAGAAAGTTCTTAATGTTAGATACCTTACTAAGTTAGACTTTCTGCTTTTTCCTTGTGTTTCCCCTTTCTTTTTATGTTTCCCACTTTTTCCTAGTTTCCTAATTATTTTAGATTTCTCTCTTTCCCTTTTTATTTAAAACTCAATTTGGCAGGTGTAGAAACTTAACTTTTTCCCTTTTCCCTTTTAAATTAATATTTTTTAATTAGTATAAGTGATAAAACAATTATTTCCCCCTTTTTTTAAATTTTATCCCCCAAAATATTTTTATAAATTAAAAGAATTACTCACCCCCTTCTCAACCCATGATTAAAGATGATTATCATTTTTATTTATTTATTTTTATTTTTATTTTCACAAATATTTTCTTTTACTGCAAGTTTCACCTAGACCTAGATTTTAATTTTCAAGGCTGGGTGACATTTTTTTTTGGGAAAATGTTTTACTTATCATGTTATTCATCCTAAGGCCATCTAGGTTTATTCATTTATTAATTAACAACGCAACATGCCCTTCAGGACGCACTACATGCTCTAAGGGTTCCCCTTGTCTCTTTCCATTTTTCTTGCGCAACGTGCCCTTCAGGATGCACCACGTGCTCCAAGGGTGCCACTCGCCTCTTGACTGACTTGGTAGACATAAAAAACCCTTGGAGTCAATACTTCACCAGGTGATCTTGTGGGAGACTAAGGGCCTCTAAGGAATAAG
Source organism: Picea sitchensis (assembly GCA_010110895.2). NCBI lineage: Eukaryota > Viridiplantae > Streptophyta > Pinopsida > Pinales > Pinaceae > Picea > Picea sitchensis. Next base: position 98,507 of record SNQJ01S0037247.1, read on the forward strand.
GCCCCTGCCTTATTGCGCGCCCCTTAGAATCATCGTGAGCAACTGTTGCAGTCTGCCCTCATGACATTGTGGGTCCTCTCGAACTAGGTAATCATTAACCTATAGTTCGAGCCATGACGAGAGTGCTAGTAGACTGTGGTAGGGTTTTTGTCCACACCTCTCCCTCAACATCTATGGTAGTCATGCATGACCCCTCTACTCCACATGTGAGTTTGGTCGACAAGCTATCGTCAGCCTGCATCATCAACGAATCATGTCATAAATATATCCATAATCATATCATCTAATCAGATGCACTAATATCACATATAAAACAATCAAACCCCAATAGTTCACTCCCCGACTCGATCCGGAGTCCAAGGGGTTCCATTGATGCCTCTGCATCCTCAAGGTCCAAAATCCTACACACTAGGTAGAACCGAGTCAATAGCACCTGTCTATGTCAATGCAACAAAACAACATGTCATCAACCCATAATGCCCCATAATCAAAATCAAATGCTTAATAGTATAATAATCCGAATCACTTGTGAGTAAGTGTCCTCAAAGAATATGTTCATTCAGTGTGTGCAAGAGCAGGATGTTACAAAAGTGTCTGATAGTTGGAGTAAATTAATAAAAACAGAAAGACAACTAATTGAAAATCTTGTGATCTTAAGATGATCCATATTTAAGAATGAAAGAAAACTCAAATATGAGTATTGATATTATCCAACATTTAACATTAAGAATAAATTCAATAATAATAAAATGATAGATTGATCACACATACAAAATGGAATGAAAAATTATGGACAACATCTAATATTTAACAATATGAAACACCATATGTTGACCAGACTAAAGCTAAACCATTCATAATAATATCTCATAATACATAGGTAATAGAAGAACACAATGGAATAAGAATCACATAGGTCTAAAGCCAAAGGTGAATTTCTTTCCCATATCCATTCCCAAAATCACATGTCCATACTGTATTCCAAAAAAAATTGTCCTTACTACTAACAACAACCATTGTTTAAACTAGTCTTGGATTAACAACCTCTTATCATGCAAGATAGAGGGTAATCCCAAAAAATAGATTGATTTACAAAAATAGTACAATAGAGAAACACTCATGTAGGAGTTTGTTTATCAAAATTAATTGCATAATGACATAGCTTTATCAAACAAAAGAGAAACTACTAAACTATACAATGCATAATCCATGATGGTTTCTCCTTATGAATAACACCCTAACTATTATTCTCCTGAAAATAACAAAAATAAATTGAATTTTAGAAAAACAATTAAAACTAATTTTTAAGAAATAGACTAGCTACAAAATCATGAGATTCTGTAGCTAGTCTTATATTAACAAAGAAAATCAAAATAAATCTTCCTATTTGAATTTTACAACAAAATAAAATCAAAGAAAATCAAAACCATTTTTACCATTCTAGAGATTAGACAATGAGGGGTCGGATAACTCTGAGTTAATGACAACATTGAAATTTTTTGCATTCTTGATAATCACACCACCGACTCATTTGGGACTTTTGTTTTCCTGATCTGCGCATGCCTTCAACTCTTGATTTTTCTTTCAAGTAGGGAATTTCGAGCTGCCAAATGTTTTTACTGTGCCTGTAAATATGGTATGTCTATGTAGTAACGTTCTACCCAGTCTAGACAATTATCACAGTGTATAGGTGCTATAACAAGCAGAGGTTGAGTGCACTCAGCAATGGGTGCTTTGGTTTTTCCTGTAGCTTGCTTAAAATCATGGCCTATGCCAACAAATCCCTTTTGATATTTTAGAAACATAGGTAGTTTAGAAACAAAATCGTATTGAATAGATTCACTAATGGTTTCATTTTTGAGACCCTGATTATCCTCATCTTCTTTGGCCAGGAATTCATTTACCTTGTCATCGGTTAATTGATCATCGACCTCGATCATCGAGATCGAGCTCAAATGATCATGTTGTCGATTTCTCAGACTCCTGGAAATCAACCTGCGTTGTCTTTTGTTTATGAAAATTAGGTCTGAGTTACCCTGCTCTCTGAAAAGTGGCTCTGGCATTTATTAGTCTAAAAGGCATGTTCCTGTAGGCATAAGTGCCCCATCGGGTATGAAAGGTGGTTTTGAGCTGGTTTGCAGGAGACGTGTTCTGGATGAGGAAACACAAGTAAATATTATGACAGAAAGAACTTGGGAAATTTTGGGAAATCCTGCTATGACTCCTTCATTGGGAGGAATAGGATTATTTAGAGAAAAGTTGATAGCCCTATGTGGAAGACTTACCCAGATATCTATGAGTACTCATGGAACTTCGACAGAGGAATAATTTGAGGTCATTAAATTTATTGATAACAATGCCCCATTTTCTATGTTGCTAGGAAAAACTTGGATTGAGAAAGATCAGATTCGAAGAAAAGAGGAGGAAGCCTTAGAACAAAAAAAGAAAGAATTAAAGGATTTCATGACTAGGAGAATAGCACACTTAATAGAAGAAAAAGAAAACAAGTCGAAGCTACTAAGGACCAGAGATCTGGACGTCAAAGTTGAAACAACACAGGAAGATGTGAAGCACCCATCTATACAAGAGAGTAGATAACCTACTCCAGAAAAAAGAGAAGTATTACTCTCAGAACCCTTGAACGATCCACAATAGTGTGAAGTTACTATTCCAAGAGAAAATCATAACAATAATGGAAAGAGGAAACCGATGACTCAGATTACAGGAAAGAAATCTAGAAATCTCAACAAGAAGAAAGCAAAGCTAGAAAAATTGCAAGAGGCACGAGAAAGGACTTCACAGAAAGAAGGTTTACATAACTTAAACTTCGTTGAAATATCAGAAAAGTGCGGAGTGGCACTTTGTCATGGCGGAGCAATATGACTCTTGGAGGTACTATGACCGTTATATCGACACTCCTGAATAGTTAGAACAACAGTTATGATAAGAAATCTCACCATTGGACCATTGGGACCGCACCATAACTAATCAAACTACAATGATTAAGGCTTTTCGACTCGTTGGAAGAATCCATTATGACATTGTCTATTTATCTTGTCGAATGTTGCACTGAGAAGTCTTTTGTGAATTGTATCCAAGCCCACAGAGAATTCATTATTATCGCACTATACCTATTGAGACTTCGCCACCTACTCTATTACATTGAGTGTTTGATCACCGACCTGAGATACCTGATCGCGAGCGTGCATGTCGGATGAACTCAGCGTAGTAGAAAAGTTTGTCGAATAAATTCTAATCGACCTTATGGATGAGAAGGTGATCTCTGTAGGAGTTCAAGCTTCATCAACACGAGGAGTGCAAGCCTCCCCATCGACTGCTCGTGGATTTGGACCATCCCGAGCTGCGACCGAGAAACGAACCAAGCATCGTGATGACTTGGAAAATTCAAATCTAATCTTATCCATTGTGCTCGACTACATCTCACCTCTAGTTGGCTTGGTGAGTTGTGACAGTGTCCCAAGGAACTTTTACTACATGATGATTACTGCGTACCTCCCGAAGGGGATACTCGCAGTCAAGGAATAGATGGAAAAGATTCTGACCTTGAATATCAACGACTATAACCTAGGATATCACAAGAGCTATGGCATGCTCGCACCTCACAAATATTTGACCAAGATGAAGGGAAAGAAGTCAAAGATCATTCCCTAAATGTGGACTATGGACCTCGCAAGGTCCACTATCCTGAACGTAATAAAGATATCCCATTTTGGAAGGCACCAGGAGGTTAACGCATATGTTAAGCTCCTGCTATCATGCTTCCATGGCGATTATCTATGGCTAGATAGATGCATCACTGTCGATCTAGCACTGATCCATCGGATCATTGGATTGAGCATGGAAGAACCAGACCCACACGATTTTTACCCAGGAAAGGCTACAGACCATGCTCTAGCATAGATGATTAAATACACCTATGGTGATGTGGAAAAGGGGAAGCTGGGCTACAAGGTAGCCTCCATAAAGAATGGCGTAGTGCATCTAGCCTGCCAACTAATCGCAGGTAAGCTAGTAAGAAAGAACAGACCCACGTAGGTCACAGGGTTCATTGTTGATCTCACGGGAAAATGCGTAGAAGGCCTACAAATGAACTGGGTGAGCTACCTCATCAACCAGTTAGAGCAGTACTGCCATGAAGCTCAGGATCAGGGCTACAAGTTCCACTTTAGTTGGTTGTTGATCCTCATTGTGTTCATTGCTTGGGAGATGTCGGAAGGTGAGACCTTCCCTGATATTGAACCATATGAACCTCTAGATGCGAAGTTCACCATGCTCTGGTACTCAAGTGATATGGGAAAACAATGGCAATCGAACACGATGTTCCACACTTACTACCTGCAGTTGAAGAAGGCTATTGATTCATTCCTTCACATGACACCAAACACCCTTCATAGGTTCAAGCTCTATGTGAAGTTCCGTGCAGATAGACATTTTGTTTATATCACTGGGCATGGAGACGAGCACAAAGAAGAGATGTAGAGTTACTATAAGTTCACTAAGCAGGGCATGGAGGAAATCACTAAGGAGTGGCATGAAGAATTCTTGGTACCAGTTGACCAGACATACCTATCCGACCCTGACCTAATCGAAATTCTGATGGTTACTCGTGAAGAGTACGATATACCTGGAAGTAGAAAAAGAAAGAAAATGGAAGAGGTACAAAAATTAAACAATGCATCCTAAGAGACTGCCTCAGATTCATCAGGAGGAGGAGGTGTTGATGAAGTAGACAAAGAAGAGGACAATCGAGAAGAAGACAAGTAGAAGAAAGGCGAAGTAACACTGCCTAGGGATCTCATTAATGAGACTGAAGAATCCAACAAAAGAAAGGATTCCCCCACGAAACCTACATTGTGGAAGAATTCCAAAGCTAGTAAATCACAGATGCAAAGTGTGCTCATGGAGGATGAAATCAATCTCATCATTGCTGTCATGTCAGACACTTTGGAAGATATCTTATAGAGCAGTGAAGAAAAATAAGATACCATGTATGAAAGGATTGAAGTAGAGCTGAGAGGGGTACATAAAGCCCTTCACTCTAGTCGCACAATGTCTATTGCGCCCTCACCATCAAAAGAAATAGAGCTGGGAGATTAGCCTGCCCAACTCTGCAAAATAGCAGATGCAACTAAAGCTCGCTTTGGTCGTGTTCAAGAAGAAAAAGAATAGGCCAAAGAGGCCCTTAAGAAAGCATAAGAGGAATTCACAGAGAAATGTTGTGTTGCAAAGCAGGAAAACGACTACCTCCAAGCAAAGTTCGCAGAAGAAAGAGCACAAATCCAGCAGAAGAAAGAAAATTTGCTTGCAGAGCAAGTCGAAGTTAAAGAAGCAGTCAACATAGCACTTCGCTCTGTGACAGGATTATAATAGAAGGAAGAAGACCCAATGGAAAGTCAAGTAGTGAGTCTTGCTGAAGCCATCCAACAACTGCAACAGAGAGTAGCAAATCTAGAGCTAAAAACGATGCCAAGCACTCCGCAAGACGTGCGAGACCAAAGAGAAGCGACTGTCCAGAGCATAGTTGAAAGAATCAAAGTAGCCTTGGAATGTAAAAATCTTAGCAGTCGAAGTGCATAGACTTATAAGATACTTATAGAGGACCCTGAACTAAAGAAAATGGAGTCACAACTCGAGGAGGAAAAGTAGCAAGAAACAATAGTATAAGCACAGTTGAATCTCCCGTCAGTAGTTGAGAGAATGAAAAGGTCCCAAGAACAACACACGACTCAGCAACAGGTCCATGCCATATAGAGCAAAGTCATGGAAGTGACTCAGAAGCTCCAATCCATCCAGGATGTAGCTTGCCTACTTTTTGAGGAGATTGAAGGATGAGGAGAAAAACTAGAACAAGTAGTCACCACAGTTGAACAATGCTTGGAAGGACCTGTGAACGAGGCAATTATTTAGGAGTTCATCTAGCAAGAGGCTTTGGTGAAGCAATAGGTCGAAGGAACTCGAGCTAAGCTCGAGGCATTTGAGGCAGAGTTACCCAGATTAGAGTGACTCGGGACGAGTCACATGTGAGTGTTGGGGGATTGTTGGCCCTTGACCAGGTTTTGTGGAAACGTTGGTCATGTTTGACCAATTTGGGACTTCGACAGGCTAGTCAAAGACAGAGCGCAAGCCGAAGTGGAGATCACGGGATCTTGGCCCCTTCTTAGGGTGATTTTGGGATTAGGGTTTATGTAACGGTTATGGGGATGTTGGCCCATGGGTTTACCCATGTTTAGGCCCTTTCTGTAATATATAAATGAGTANGGGGGGGGGGGAATCTCGAGGATCTAAGTGGTGTTGTGCTAAGTCCAAATGATAGTTGTAAATTCTTTGTGCGTGCTATGTTGAACACTTGTAGAGCTAAGTGAAAGTGGATGTAAGAAGCTTGTGTGTAGATTGTAAGAGGGGTTTGTGCTGTAACCTAACTCAGGGAAGGAGGATCTGGCGAAGTGCACGCAGATCTCCTATCCTATGTGGAGTAGGATCTTGTGGCTCTGTGCATGTAGATGATTGATAGAAGACAATAAATAGAATAAGAGTTGGTGGATGTAGCCCCACGCTGGGGGTGAACCACGCATATCCTTTTTTATGGTTTCTTTGTGCCTTATGGTTGTTATATTTTTCATGTGATTTATGCTTAGTGCAATAATGTATGTTTAGATGAATCCATTATGATAGATTAGTGCTTAACAATGTGAATGAATGCTAGATCTGATTTATCTCTCTATGTTAAGTGCTTGAATGTGTTAGATCTGGTTGAATATTGTGCTTCTCTGTAATTACGGTTTATCTTCATTTTGAATAAGGGCTAAATACTAATGAATGAAAACTGCTAAGTTCTTTTTTAGAGTGTTTTAATCATAGATCTGTGTCCCAGATAGTTTGTAGACACTTGAGTCCTGCAACCACCCCTGCCTCTACCTCGGGTGAGACTTCATCTGCTTCACAGGTGTTGCTGAAAGGGCCGGTAGTTAGGGTTTTGTTGGTGCGTTGTTGAAGCGTTGAACCCTGGGTTTGCCCCTGTGCCAAAATTTGTTGACTAATCCAAAATTATCCATGTGAGACTAAAGTAAAGTTTGATGAAAATTCTAGTCTCTTGTTGTTAAAGTTAAGGAAGGTTTGCAAGTATGTGATCATATAAACCAGGTCTATTACAGAGTTACAAATCAGATTTGGATGATGAAATTGATGATGGATTTTGGTTGAGGTACATGTTGGTTACATGCTTGAGACAGGTATTTGATGATGTTGGTACATATTGATGAGTCATAGTTGATGAGGAGTTGATACATGATTGGTATATACTTGGTACATGGTTGGA
>SNQJ01S0037248.1:0-21324 GCA_010110895.2 Picea sitchensis
TTTGCACTCTTCCCCACTCCATGCTCGGCGTTGATTAACTGGAGTTTTGGCCTCTGTTGTATTATGAAAACGCACTGTGCAATCCAATTCAAAATTGTCATGCCATTAAAATTCATGAATAATCCACAACGTTTATAACTATTACGAACAAAAACGAAAGACATTTCAACTTCACAAGTTTTCTGAGCTCTGTCTAGCTCTGTGTTTGTCGGGTTTCAGAACTTCAGAATCTCGGTCCACAAAGAACTTTGAAATTCTCTTGTTTCCCTATCGGAAAACTTTTCCTCCCACAGGAAACTCTTCAAGGTTTCCCTTCCTTCTATCGGGGTTACCTTTTATCGGGATTTTGAATCCGGCAATGTTTTCGTGGTTTGAATCCCTGATTCCCAATTTGCGATGATCTTTCTTCACGCGCGAGCCCTCCTGAGCTTAGCTCTTGTCGCATATGACCATGCCTTCACGACCGTGGCCTTACCTTCCTATCGGGATTTCAGTCCTCAAAACCTGATGCGCCCCTTTGTGCGCTAGCCCTCCTGGCTAGGCCTTGGTCCACGTGACCGATACTATATGACTTGTTCAACCATGTGGTTTGCATGAGTTTTCCATAGTCTTGGTCACCTCACACATATAATAGAAACTTACTAAATCGGACAATGACGTATTAAAGGTCATTCAAAGAAAGTTTAACTTTAAGCCTTGTTTAGAAGCATAATTAATTAGCGTTGATCTTTAATTAAATTTGAAAACTTAAATTACTTAATTCAGAATTAAAAGGTTTAAAGGTTAAGTTAATCACGTCGCAATATCGGGATTCATGGTTTTATAAAATCAAATAATCTTGTTATCGTGTTTCCCGATTTCCCGATACATTTAATCCTTAAGTAAATTTTGGAATTAATCTAATCACCGCTAAGACTGGTTAAGAGTTAAATAATTACATCGCGATATCAGAATTCGTGGTTTTATGAGAAGCATGTTTCATGTCATCAGATTTCCCGAAATCCCGATTTTTCGATGCGCCTTTTTGCCTTAACCCTTCGCGGTTAAGCCCAGGTCCATGTGACCTCTACTCATAGCTCTCGTCGGGGTTTCAGGGTTCGTAATGTCACGATGCTCACGTACTCGGAACTCCCGATCCTCCGACTTCTGACGCGTTCCTTTACGCGTTAGCCCCTGCCATGATCTCTACACCATGTGATCGCTGACTCGTGACCCCGACCTTTTCCCTAATCCGGGTTCGAGGTTTCGCGAATCAAAATGTGCCAAAACTCTTGACCACAGAATCCCCGATTTCCCGATGAGCTTTGACCTTAACCCCCTGGCTATGGCCCACACTCCTTTGACAATCGAGAAATTGCATTTCGCGATATCGAAACCTCACGACACTTGTTCCTGGAACTTACGAAGTTCCGAACCCCGACGTGGGGTGACATCTGTCCTCCACTCTAACCCTGGTGGTCCCCACTCTATCCTTGTACCCGTCGGGAAATCGCGTATCGGGATATCGTGATTCCCGTTGTCATGTGCATGGGTCTTCCAATTCCCCGATCGGTAAAATCCCGATGACTCTAATATCCCGACACCTCTCCGAGACTTATCCTCTACCCATGAGGACTTAAACCCTATGCAACTTCTGTCAACTCGGACGATTGACGGGTAATCCCACAGTGATCTTACGACTCACGATCCTCCCGAGTTTAAACTCCTATACACTTCGGGTCATACCAGGGTCCGAAATTGGTCCTCCAAACACAATTTCTCCTCTCACCCTCGGTCCAAAGACCACTCAACTGGCCCATCTAGGCTCAGTGTCGAAACCTTCGCTCTGATACCAATTTGTAGTGTACCTTTTTATCTACCGAGGTTTTCAAACCTCTCAGTTACCATTCTGTACACGGACTTTTACATAATTCGTACAGACATTATAAGCAAATGCATTTAAACAATTAAACACACTTAAATCTCAGAGTAAAATATATAAGTTGCTACTACAATTAAACAAGCGATAGCATTCAACAGTAATTCATTTACACAGCAGAAACATGATACATAAACAGCTCAGTCATGCAAAACATGATCAAAGCATAATTCATAATACTTATCTTTTAACAGCTGTAGAAATCACCAACCAACTGTAGGCCTTCCAAGAACCTCCCAGCCTTATACCACACTGTTCATCAGCTCAATAATGGGTCACCCCCGAGCTGGGACCGAGCTCCACCCCAAGGCAAGGATCCTAGGCTAGGCTGAGGTTACAGGGAATTCAGCCACACACAACCATCAAGAAGGAATTCTCTCCCAGGAATCTCCCACGCTCACTGCCCACAGACCCTCATTACCCACATGCATGTTCTACCCTAGGAGAGTGCACCTTCTCTGTCACCTGGACAGTCCTTCGGCTGCCAGTCTCCCTTACCTTGGGTTACAGGAACAGACCGGACCGGAAGTCTCCGGGTTCTGTAGCAGCTACAGGGTTCCTTCTAGGAGCTCTCTCCTTCCTCTGTGCACTCTCTCACCTAGAGGAGTCACTCACAGGCTAACAAGCCTCACGTAGTCCAGTACTGCGTGGTCACAACAACCCACGGGGAAAACAGACACAAGCTTCCCCAAACCGGTTCAGCAATCACAGGATGATCTCAAGGTGATGGTTCTGGAAATGCGTGACAACAATCCACGCGGGACATTACACAAACTCCCTGGTTCGAACGGGTAAAGAGTCAACTGGCTTTTCAGATAGACACAATCTTCTCGACTCCCAGAACAGAGGGCATACCCGTATTTTTGCAGCACCAACACAGGCTTTATGGCTTCAGAGATGAACCAGGGTATTCTGGAAGAGGTCGTAATGGTCTCACGCTCCGAGGTTCGGGTCTGAATGGAGGAGAAGATCCCCTCCCACGGTTCATCTTGGCGATTATATTTGCATGCACCAGGGTTGACACTTGTAACCTTGGGAACTTCATGCGTACCACAATGTACATCCCCTTTGCACGTTCCCTCCCTTGCCAGGAACTTAGGATAAACGGAAATGCACANGATGCTCAGTCCCCCATCACTCATTCATCGTGGTCGGTCTGCATCTGGCGTTGTTTATATTTTATTGATGTGTTGCATATATATATATATATATATATATACAGATACAAAATCCAGGCCCTTGGCCTTCAATCCTTAGGCTCTCTAGCCTAATCAAACACATAAGCCTACTGGCTTATACAAAACTTGGCTCACTAGCCTATAACACATATTTACAATCTCTTTCAGATCATGGTTTACATTGGGGCTCGGGCTTGGGGACACTACAGATGATATCTTCACTAACTCATTTTTTATATGTAGGGATGTGGGTAAAAGGATGCAAATATTTTCCTCATGCAAATCAAGAGACAAATGATGTTATCGAGTCATATCATTGTTACCTGAAGACCAAATTTCTATTAGATCGAAGAAAAAAGTGTGTTCATAGAATGGATTGGTTATTGTATATCATCCTGATAAATGTTGAACCCTATTACCGATTCAAAGAAATTTTGAAAAAAGAGGGATATTTGAATAACTACAGGAAAGAAAAACAGTATAAATCATTAATGGAAAAGGCAAGACGAATTCCAGATTGTGATTGTTGTTTTCATGAGATCATATCTAATGCCTATTGGGTGAGGAGTAAAACAATGTGTGATAAGAAATATCTTGTCCCCTGGTATCGCACAAATTTTATAGCTTGTGATTGTCCATAGTATATTCGTGGCAACGTTTGCAAGCATGACATAAAGGTGAATTGGTTGTAGTACCCCTTAGGTGATTCAAATTCATTACTGGATCATGATGCAATACCCAATTCATTCAACGACCCTCATGAGATAAGCATACATGAACCAAATCTTGATGTAGATGCCAACAAATCTATTATGGCCAGTGATATTGTTGATCTATATGTTGAGGGACTTCAGTTGGTTAAAGAGGAGTTGTTTGGATACTTAAAGCATCTTTTAAACAATCCTCCATCTTCTTTGAACAAAACTGAACAATTGGTTGGTCTGGTTAAAAAATGTTGGATGAATCCAACGAACTTCATATTATGGATTATGACTTCACCCTTGGGTTGGGAGATTTGGAGTCATCTCTAAAGATGAAGAAGAGTTTTATTATCCCTAAAAATAAGAACAAAAGAAGAAAACAAAGTGACAACTTAGAAATTGATTTGAATGTCCCTGCATGTGAATATGAACCATTTCAGTTTCAGTACCTCAATAAGCGATGTTGTCATCGCTCCAACAATGCAGTGTCTGTGGTCTCAAGTGAGTTTAATAGAGAAATGATATGAATATGTTTATATTAGTGTGTATAGACATCACCATTTTTTAACAGAGTAGTGTGTGAATTTTTTGCAGAGGTGCAAGAATCCACTACTGTGGATTCATTTCAAAGACATAGACAGATACTATGTCATTCTAGTTTTCCTACCATTCAAGGTACTTTTGGTTGGACTCGAAATTGATATAATCCATATTATCATGTGTGTATTACTTTACATGTCAATGTGGGTTTTATTATATATATATGAGCTTCTTCTGAAAATATTCCTCCCTTCGAACATGCTTGGTTGGTTGACAACTTTCTAGTTGGTGATTTTACAGGTTTGTTGTGATATACTTTCTCTTAGTTTGTTTTAATTGGTGTATTGAGTGTTGTTGATGTATTAATGTGTTAACTATGATTATGACGGGTAATTATAGTACGAGGGGAGAAGCATCCTCTTCTACCATACAAAGTCAACCACACGAGGGTTACAATTCCAGTATTGCCCAATTTTCCAAAGACATACCTCATCATATCGAGTAAAGATCAGACTCTACTAAAAACAAAGAAACAAAATGTTTCTTCTCAATAAAGAGATATGACCTCTTGAGGCAGATATCCCCTCTCATTTGTTTCTACTATCACAAGATTTCCTTCCTGGAGTACTAGAGTTTCTTTACAAAACTTATCAACTGTCTCATTTATCTCTTTGTATACATATTGAAATAATACATATCCAATTTTGTTTCTTTCTTCTCTGATTTTTTCCATTATAGGGATAAGAGTTAAGTTCTGCATATTATTAATTCCATTAATCCAATCTATTGATAGCTTTGAGTCTCCCAATATCTAAGGACTTGATATTCTTGTCCACTGCAATTTTTAAGAGTAACCATGTAGCACACATCTCATGTCCAAATGTTTCTTTGAAGGAAATGTGATGGTTTGAAAACATGTATGGTATGCTACCAGATCCACAAATACCTAGGAAGCCTTGGCTTGCTCCATCAAAATATCCCCAAGAATTTGAGAAATTAAGGAATGGAAACTCTTTCGGAACTAAAAAATGGAAACGAATTCAATGCAACCATGGAACCAAATCTATGCTTTCTCAGCAACAAATCCAAGGAGCCTCTCAGCATAAATGTGGCCATGTTCAAGAGGCCTCTCCTTCGATTAACATTAGTTTAAATTATTCATGCCACCAATAATTTATGCAAGACCAATATCATTGGAGATGGTGGCTTCGGGACGGTCTATAAAGCCATGCTTCCCAATGGGAAAATGGTTGCAATTAAGAAGCTAATCCAGAACATGAATCAAGAACACATGGAATTCCCAGTAGAGATGGAAACCTTGGGGAAAGTTAAACATAGGAATCTAGCGCAACTTCTTGGATATTTCTCATTTGGGGAGGAAAATTTGTTGGTATATGAGTATATGGTGAATGGAAGCCTTGATTTGTGGTTAAGGTACATGGCATATGCCCTTGAGGTACTCAACTGGTCAAAACGCTTCAAAATTGCAATGGGATCAACGAGAGGCCTTTCATTCTTTAATCATGGCTTGATTCCTCACATTATTCATAGAGACAGGGAAGCTAGCAATATCTTGTTGGATGGAGATTTTGAACCCAAGGTTGTCGACTTTGGATTGACATGCATCATTAGTGCTTGCGAAACTCATGTAAGTACTGAAATTGCAGGCACATTTGGATACATTCCACATGAATATGGGCATAGTTGTAGATCCACCACCATAGGCGATGTGTACAGTTTTGGAGTGATATTGCTTGAACTCCTTACTGGAAAGGAGCCAATAGGAACATAATTTAGAGATATAGATGGTGGGAATCTAGTGGCTTGGGTCCATCAAATGATCAAAAGAGGCCAGCTGACTGAGACTGTAGATCCTATTATTTTCAATGGGACATCCAATAAAAATATGCTCAAGTTGTTGCAGGTGGAAACAATGTGCACTTCTGATGACCCTGTAAAGAATCCTACAATGTTACAAGTTGTCAAGTTCTTAAAAAGTGTTGAATAATCCTCATAGAAACAAGCAAAGTTGATTTTGTTTCTAATTTGTAAATTCTATATTTATTAGCATCCAATGGTTGTCCAGGCACAATTTTGAGGCTTGAATCTATTCCTTGTTTGGGTATGGATTTTTTTTTCCAGAAATTTGATACTTAGAAGCAGGGTCAATGAAGCAGCTTGCTGCCTTGCTTCATTGGACTTTTCATTGATACCGGGAATGCTCAACTTCTATGTTTTTTATTTTTTGAAATTTTCTCAAAGGAACAGTTAATATAATGATGATATTTGAGTTCTGTTGCAATCTCCCCAACCTAGGTTTTATGTATTGAAGGATTGTATTTCAATTAAGCGAGTTCTATTACAGACTGCACTGTCCAAAATGCAATTGTACTTGTTATTTCATGGCCTGTGAATAGTGGTCTTTTAGACCATGAAAATTTAGCACATTCTCTGCTATATGAAACTAGCCCTACTTAAAATGTTTGTTTCTGAGATGGGGACAAGAGTCATATGCAAAAACGCACTTAAACTCAGTTTTTTGTTGTATATACACTATCGCTAACCCTTTGATATCACATTGACAATGTTGATATTTTGGTGTATTCTATGACACACATTCAAGGCAATGCTCTCTACGTCCAACAATGAGAGTGACAAATGAACTTCTCATTACATGCACATTTTTCAGATGGAGTGGAGCTCATTTCCATTTTTATCGAGCTTCAGAGTGGTGGTGTCATAGGTGGGGAGATCCTCCCAAATCAGCCACCTCTTAAATTTATGTTCATGGTTTAGATAGAATAGTTTTGTTAGAGAATGTTTAGGGATAGGTGCGGAATCACACATATGTAGTTACTGAAAATAGAATCTATGTAACCACTGCACGCTATTTTTTATCCCAAGTAGTGACATGGAAACAAAGATTTTTGGCAGTTTTGAAGGGGGAGGGTCTTCTAGTTTTCCAGTGCCTCCCAATCAAAGTTGAAATCATATCTTCTTCTAATATTTACAATGCCTCTAAGAAATCATCAACAACCACAACTTTCAACTCTTCATGTCTAGAAATACTTTGATCATTCTGAAACCTTCTAGATGAGTTGGGAGGTGTGCATCTTGTGTATTTTTAGTAGGTGAGACAGGTGAATCATGGGAGGTGAAGTCTATGATGGTAGGGTGGGTGATAGTATGGAACATGGGAATGAACGGTGGAGGGATTACAAAATTTTAAAGTCAATTATGGTTGATGCTATTATTGTTTCTATTATTCCATTGTCTAAAAATGTGGAAGGTCATGAATTGGTGGATCCTAGAGTGTGTATTGTGTCACGTCGATTATGTAGAAGAGGTGTCTCAAACTCAATTGAACTTTCTATTTTATTTTACTTGTTCACTAGCTCTTTCAACAATTCACCATATTGAGGATGGCTTGATAAGGGATAAAAATATGTTTCATATTGAACACTATAGGGAGTATTCACATGCTTGAAAACCTGGGAAGGAATTATTATCTAAGTAAGGATGGGTGTGTCCTACTAATTAAGCTATTAGGCATCCTTTAATCCACATTAAAAATTCTTAAACTCTATCTCATACTAAACTATGTACTTTGTCTCATACCTAACTCTATATCTAGCATACTTAAACTCTATCTCATACTTAAACTCTATCTCATACTTAAAATATGTCTCATACTAAACTTTGTCAATGACACCTTATTCTTAATATGAAATTTGTGGAATGAATGAGAATGTAGGGTCTATATCTAGAATACAACAATAGTTTTCACTAGGGGATCATATTCTAGACAAACTTCACATGACTTATTCTAACAAGAAACATCAAAGAGAAGTAGAACAAAAATGGATCCCATTTTAAATGGGCATACATAATACATTGAGTCATAAGCATCTCAACCAATCCAATCTAAAGTGAAAATGGACCATCAAATAGGGAAAATGTCTCATGGATAAATGTAGTAGCTGAGGAGCTTCGACTAAGAGGTACCATGTGGGAGTGTGGGAAAAAAGGTAGAAAATGGAGGTGGTCATAATACTAAGAAGTGTTTCCTTCATGAATAAGGGAGAAACCATAACATCTATGTTCAAATTGTTTAAGCTTGAATTTAACTCTWAGTTGCAAAGGATAGAGACRKAAGAATTACTTTGYACTATCTCATCAAGGTTATYAAAGGMTACATARAGGAAAACTATAAGAMCTTAAACATGARTAAGGCACTCCTAAGTAATGCAAACATATYTATGAACCATGTCCCAAATATTGTGCTRAAAATAATGTAGGCCAATGTGCATGAAATCCTCATCCAAATCAATTTTTGGAGTATCTAAAGMATGAAGAGGATAATTGCAAAAGGGAGTGAGGTATGGATTGAGATATGGATTTTAATTTCTTKTTCATTTSGGAAACTTGATGTGTTATTAAAATAGTTCTTCATCATTGTTCATAGACTATATATCAAATGGAGCATTAYTAGTCTKATAGAAATGGWCTYTRRCCTCTACACAATAGATAGGAGTAGGAACATTGGGAGCTTCCATAGAGAAGACATAAAAAWTAGCTACAYGAACTATAAACRSAAAGTGGGATCATTAAAGAAAGTACACCAATGACCAGTCAAGAAAAAAGTGTCAGTGAGAAAGCAAGAATGCAAGTTGAGAAGGTGGAGGAAGGATGCAACKTTTTATAAATGAGARRAACCTAAGAAGGGAATCCTTATAATTTATTTKACCACTTCCTCAAATATTTTTCATTAACTAACCAATTGTATTTCAAGCATAYGATYTTTGTGGCACTAACCAYGAGAAGATAGTAAAAAAATGAAAACTAGGGAAAATTGATCATTGGTGAAGCATGCAAGGTACCTACCCCTTAAAAGTCCATGTCTAATCTTAAAATAACTCAAAGCTAGTCCAATTTGTCACATCACTAACCTAGTAGGAGTTGCAAAAGATGTATATTGGGTCATTCCACTAGGCCAACCACTATGTTGCATTTAATTGTGAGAGGTGGTGAGAGAATGACATTCCGCTAGAGTTCTTGTCTAAGTAAGCTATTACAACATAAATGTCTCATCATACTATCATTTCAAATATAACTTATGCATTGGAAAATTAAAGGAACTATCATAACATTAAATTATTGTTTGAGTGGGTCATGGAAGGTGATGCACATTGATAGAGTCTATGATGCATTTCAAATATTACTTATGCATTGGAAAATTAAAGGAACTGTCATAACATTAAATTATTGTTTGAGTGGGTCATGGAAGGTGATGCACATTGATACAGTCTATGATGGTATGTTTGACATAGAAAATAGTATCAATTCATATAATTCTTCCATGGAGGACTGGTGGGAGGATATGTTACCTTGTGGATCCTTTTAGCATGGAAAATTGTTAAATAATATGTCAATGGGGTCCATGCACCAAACCTTTCATATGTAGTGACTGTCAAGGTAGCAGAGGATCAAACTCACGGGGCTCAAAGGCTATTGGTGGTTTAGTGGGGCACTTCAAGTAATGGAAATAAGAGAAGTAATGTGAGGATTTTTCGAGTTTGATATCACCCAATTAGTGCCAAAAAATAGTATAGTGACAATACAATGAAAAACATGGGAAATATATCAAAGGGAGCCTACAGAAGGGCAAGTAACATTCTTAGAGGGAATTTTTTTTTACAAAAGTATGCTTGAGGAACTATGGAGGCACTAGGATGATAGTTTTTTATGGGATGGTTAGGTGGTCACCACTATGTAGGAGACAAGTGATCTACATTCATTTGTAATTGCAAAGCATCCAATCATCATGATCATCACCCATACGTTCACAGACATAAGAGATGTTCTCTTGCAGCTAATAGAGAGTCACATAAACATTATTAGGATCAAGAGGTACAAAAACATGAAACTGAATAAGACTATTCATACCTTCCAAGATGATGTATTGGAGGAGGCAATGTAACACTTTATTGAAAGTACATGAACTCTTTGAATAAAAAGTCATGCAACTCCTATAAAGAGGTGGGTCATGGTCTAAGGTCTCCTGACCATCTAAAATCATCTCCATGAAGGATGCATGAAAAGTAACTACATTTAAATTCATGTGTCGTGATTTTCTCTAGAAAACATGGTAAAATAACAAAGAAAAATAGTTAGAACCTCAATAACATTAACTTATTTAATCACTAACCATACACATAAGTTTGGATGTATATCAAACCTTGTTCAATATTATCACTCTTACAAGAGACCCTAGATATTACACTTTGAGACAAATGTAATATAGTGTTCTTTAGTGAAACAACCATGCCACTAGAGACACAACAACAATAATGAGAAGAAAGCATCTACACATTGGGGATCTATATTGACGGGCTTTAGATATCTCAGCAATGATTTTTGTAACCACCCACTTTCACACCTCATGGGCTCTATTTTTGGTATGCGCAATAAAAGGCACATTGAGGTATGGACTCTTTTTATTGTTTACTAATTGTACTTAAGCATACCATTATTTCTTTGAGCATAATCCAATTCTGTGTTATAATCTAAGATCATTGTTTTTATTGTGCACAGGTATTTTTCTATGCTTAGAATCAGATTGATGGCAGTGAGTGGAGACATCGTATACAAGCAGAGATAGAACACTTCATTGATGTTTCTTCCCTTTCATCCGATGTGATTGCACGAAAGATATCTGAAGCTCATATTCAAGTTCTTATCAACCTGAATGGTTATATGAAGGTACACTTATGTAAAAATAATCTGGAATTTGTTTTATTGATATTGAGACTTATGTCAGGTTTCAATGCTTTTTTTTTGTTTATGGCACTGTATGAGACTCAAATACCAACTTTGATGCTATTATACTCCAAGCAAATGTGCAGGGTGCTCGAAATAATTTTTTTGCGATGAAACCAACCCCCATTCAAGCTTCATATATGGGATTTCCTGGAACTACTAGTGCCAATTACATTACATTGACTATTCCGTGACCTTATTCTCCTTCTCTAGCTTGTGTTTTAACATTAATGTGCATCTCTCTTTCTTAATCTAAATCTTCCTTTTAATAGCAACAATGAAACCCATAGTTTATTGTTGTGTAAAGTGAAAGTTATCTGCAACAAAGACCCCAAAAAAATATAGAATTCCTTTTACAGGCCCATTATATTATATATTGTATCAACTATCATTTTGATCTTACTATATCTTTTTTGTTCAGCTTCAATCTTTCTGATTTGCTCATGTAAAGCAAATAGTAATCATGTGATCATTTTACTATCAATCGAAATTCTGAAAATTTTAGACATCAATAGCTATATATTCAACTGTATCCGTGACATTATTCTTTGTAATGGATGATAAATTGACCCAAATATGATAAACAAGGAAAATATGTGGTATTTGCTAAAAAACCTCTGAGTTTGACTTAACTCGGTTTGGATTGGGAAATGCAAAGAATGAAGAAGTGTTCTTCATGAAACCCTAAGGTTGAAAGGTGAAAAGATTTGAAGGTTGACGCCGTATATATTGGAGTAATTTTTTGTATTATATATGTGTGGTTACGGTGGAAGAGAGGAAATCCAAAGAACTAGAGAATAGTCTCTGCAAAATATTAGTGAGTTAGACTTCAAGTTAAATTGTTTAGTTTGGGTGTTAAATAGAAGAAATAAATATCTAACTGTAGCGATTTCAGTTTACGTTGCACAATTTCAGGTTGCATTGTCGCAATGAGTGTAAAACAACACAATTTAGGTTAAGTTCTTGTAATCTTGCCTCTAGAGAACATTGTTGCAATTTTAAATAATGAAGAAGTGTTGCTAACCTGTGCACTAATCACTAAAGCAGAAGCGAGCAGAATGAACTGGGTGGAATCGAACCCCCGTCGGCACCAGAGAAGATGTGAGAAAAGTGGAGACACGGGAGTTCAGATTTTTTTTTGCAGGAGTAATACCAACACCCATAGGGATAGCAAAGAGATAAGGACAACAAAGAGATGAGATAGGTAAGTGGAATTCGAAAAAAAATGGTTTGGATGAAATTTTTAACCATATTTCTGTTTAATAAGTAATATTTAATAAGTAAATCACCGATGAGGAAATTTGTCTGTCAATTGGGACTATTCTTTCAACCACGAGGATAGCTATTTCCAACGGAACCGAATGGTGAGGTAACGCCTTCCACTGCATAAACATGGAAAGAGAAGGTGCATATAATACTCTGAATAGCTTAGCAGTTCTCTTTGACTTTTACAAAGCTCGTTGTACGTGTATATTTGATCTTCACTTCCAAATCTATAAAGGAAATTGACTTTGAGATTGAAAGATATGGTGAAGGACTTTGGTTACAAAATCATGGAAGCATTGAATGAAGAAACTACCATGAATAATATCAATGAACGATTTCAAAGACTGGGTAGTACAGGCACAACGAGTAAAGTCATCACTTGCAAAGGTAAAATGATTTTTTTTCCAAATTGAACAGATTTCCTATGCAAGATGTCATTTAATACGAGGACTGTGGATGCCTTGTAAGCAGAATTTTTTTATCCTCCATGCAACGACCCAATGATTGGGAGGATTGTCGATGCCTTGTCGGCAAGCCAATTTTATTCACCATGCAGCAGCCCAATGATTGGGAGACTGTTGCATGGTCCTCCATCTCTCATGCGATAGCATCCCCATACCATGCCTTAATAACACCATCTTTGTTAGCACCACTTTCAAGGTATGTAGAGTATGTTGGCTACGTGGACAGTGGTATGTAGAGTACGCTCACGACATGGACGATCAAAAAGGGATTTAAATTTTAAAATTTAAAAGGAGGGAATTGATAGCGTGAAAGAATTTAAATTGAGAGGATTAGACAAAAGTCGAGCAGGAGCGCCACAAGAATCCCATTCACAATGAAGGCTTTGATGATCATCGAGATCTTGAGAGTGGATTAATGAAATGGATCCTTGCTTGGGGAGAAGTGTTTTACCTTCAAATTTCTAGTACTTCTCTTCTTCTTGCCTTTATGGCGACATGGGAATTCTTCTTCTAAGGAAGAAGATTAAGGCTGCCTTCAGGGCCTTTTTCGATTATTGGAAACCTTCACATGATGGGAAGGCTTCCGCACAAAGTGTTGGCAGATCTCTTTCTAGAATACGGGCCTCTTTTTTCCCTATGCCTCGGCTCCGCCCTCACCTTAGTTTTATCCTCTCCAGATATGGCCAAGGAGTTTCTCAAGACTCATGATCTTGTTTTTGCCAGTAGACCTCCATCCACCG
Source organism: Picea sitchensis (assembly GCA_010110895.2). Taxonomy (NCBI): domain Eukaryota; kingdom Viridiplantae; phylum Streptophyta; class Pinopsida; order Pinales; family Pinaceae; genus Picea; species Picea sitchensis. The sequence continues at coordinate 13,627 of SNQJ01S0037248.1, forward strand.
CTATTAAGTACTTGTGGTATAATTCCTCTGACTTCACATTTTCACCCTATGGCCTATACTGGAGGCAAATGTGTAGAGTCTTCGTTTCAGAGTTGTTGAGATCAATATGTGTATATTCCTTTCGCTTTATAAGAGAAGAGGAAGTCTATGCTATGATTCACTCTATTATTATTTCATATCATGAGGGCTCTTTGCCCATGAACATTGGCAAGGTCGTGTCCGCCCTTGGGATTGATATAATCTGCAGGATTGCCTTCGGTAGAAAGTATACTAATCAACGAATTGAATGTTTCCTTTGGAAGAGGGTTTGACAGTCACAGCGAGCTAGGGTTTGACAGTAACGACCATAACAAATAACAACATGAGCAGCAAAGGGGGGGCAAGGGGACCCCCTCATACAAATAGGTAGTGGTGGATAGAGGGAAAGGGCTAAGAAGCAGAGTTTTCAAGGCACCAGCAACAAGAACCTCAGGATCAGACCCAGGGAAGCATCAAGAAAGAAGTCAGGACAAAAATCACACCATGGAGGAAGATGCTAAGGAAACTTAGAATGAGGTGTACGATACCGTGAAGGCTAATAGGACAGAAGGGCGCAACCCATGTAATCCCAAAACAACAATGATACCCAAGGTGGTATTGGAGGACCCACAAACGCAAATCTTCAGGGACCAGATGAAGACGCATGCGTTGATATGCAAGTTTATGGGGTTATGGCCCACAGAAAGAACTCTGCACAACTGGATCAAATATCATTGGAAGCCAAATGGAGAAGTGGAGCTCCACCTCGGATTGAAGGGTTTCTTCACAGCAGTCTTTATTAACCTAGAGGACAGAGACAGAGTCTTCGAGGGAGGTCCATACTTCCATGCCTCAGCGGGACTATACATGCAACCCTGGAAAGAAAATTTCTCCCTGAAGAAAGAAATGTTCAAAAAGGTACCAGTATGGTTGAGATTCTATTCCTTACCCTTAGACTACTGGTTTCCCTCTACCTTGGAAGCAATAGGAAACAAACTGGGGAAATATGTGAAGACCTCAGAAGCCACCCTAAAAGGAAGATACACAGTGTATGCAAGAATCTACATAGAGATGGACGTTTCTGGAGCACTCCTAGAAGCCATAAGTCTGGAATTCAGGGATGAGGAATGGATCCAAAACATAGATTACGAACAGATCCCCTTTAGATGCAAAATATGCCATGAGCATGGACACTTGATCATAGAATTCCCTCTTAATAAAAAGAAGGAAGCGGAAAATCCCAAAACACAACAAGATGAGGAAGGGTTTATAACATCGAACCCCAGGAACAGAGAAAATAAAAAGAAAAATAAAACCTCGACAGGAAATAAGCTGGAGACCCAGAATAAAATGGAAGGAAGGGACCAAACAAACAAAGGGACGGTAGACGAAAATGACTTGGCAAAAGTTCAAGAATTCAGAGACCAAGCAACAAAAGAGCCTACCCATCGACCAAGCAACACAACAACACAGGGGAGTTGCGCAACCCCGAGGGATGGAGAAACAAAAGACAACAACGCCGCCATGCAAGATGTAGTGGGAGATGTAGAGATGACCCCGAGCAAAGTAGGTACAGAAGAACCCAATCTCAGAGACTTGGTGGAAAGGGAAGGGATAGACCTTCCGAACATATTGGAACAATGGAAAAGGCAGGGAGTTGACAACGTACCAACAAAGCAACTTGACCACATCCAATACCTGTTCCTCCTATGGGAGGAAGCCAAAGCTAGAGGACCAAACACACACACAGGAAGATAGGTCACCTAGGAGTTAAAGTTGGCAAGGGACAACCGCAACTATCACCCAAGCAGATGAATAGGAAAAAAGGTAGGAACTCAAACAACGTAGCACGATAGGAGCTGGGAGAGCTATTGATAAATTCGAGTAAGATCAAGAAACTCTTTCCCCACTACCCCCCACTTGTTTAAATGAACGTTATAACTTGGAATATAAGAGGCCTAAACAACCCAAGAAAACAAAGAATCCTTAGGAATAAACTAAAGCAAGAACAACTGGATCTCTGTTTCATTCAAGAGACAAAATTCACTACAAATAGAATGGAGGCAATTAGTAAACAACACTGGCGGAAGTACAAGATGGTAGCCATTGAAGACCACCAAAGTTTAGGCAACATTCTTACTTTGTGGAACCCACAAATTCTAAATTTAATAGCAGCCAAAGAAACCAGGTACACCCTAAGGGTACACAAGGAAATCATAGGAAACACTGAGGAGATTCTCCATACAAATGTGTATGGGCCCCATGGGCTAGAGGAAAATAAAAGAATGGTCTGAGACCTAGAGGATATAAAATCCCGATCCACCAACCTCCACTAGATCCTGGCAGGGGACTTCAACATTATCACCTCACTTGCGGAAAAGAAAGGTGGTACGAGAATATTGGATTGGGATGCAGAGGATTTTTCAAATTTTATAGACAAAGTGGAGATGGAAGATATCCAAACTAAGAATGGCTAGTTCACCTGGAACACCAAATGGATGAACTAGTTTCAGGTAGCTACAAGACTCGACAGATTCCTTATATCGGAGTCAATCATTATGCAGGGGCTAACCTTAGATTGCAACATCCTTTCCTGGGGTGGATCTGATCACTGTCTAGTGCAACTGGAAGAAGGCTTCCAAACAACACCAAAGAACAAACCCTTCAGATTCGAGAAATTCTGGATTGATCACCTGACTTTCGACGAAAGAATCAAACAGTGGTGGCGAGAGGAGCAACAAGAGCAAGGGACAAGGATGTTCAAACTTCACAAGAAACTTAAATACATCAAAAATAAACTTAAAGTGTGGAACAAAGATACCTTTGGGAATATAAACAAAGAGAAAAACGAAATAGAAGAAAAAATGAAAAAACTCCAAGAAACTTGCATGTTGGAAGGCTATACAGAGGACCAGAAAAAGGAAGAGCTCCAAATGACCCAAGATTGGGAGGCATGATGCCAGTAGGAAGAAACACTCTGGTGTCAAAAGTCCCGCATCCGTTGGCTAAAGGAGGGAGAGAGGAACACCAAGTTCTTCCATAGAACAACCATGGCCAGAAGAGCCCACAACAAAATCTTGAAGATCAAGGACTAGGATGGAATCGAGTGCGAGTCACATCAGGAGATTGAAAGCGCTATGGTCAAAAAATTCCATGGGATAGCCCAAGAACCTCACCAAGATAGATTGGAGGCCATTCAGAGGATCACTCAGCATATTCCATGCCTGGTCATGGAGGAACAAAAAGTATTCCTGAACAAATCTATCGCCATGGAAGAAGTTGACCAATCTCTCCAAGAAATGCCCAGTGGGAAAGCACCAGGTCCAGATGGCTTCACAATGGAGTTATTCAAAGCCTATTAGGAAATCATCAAATATGACATTTACAAGGTAGTATAAGACTCTATAAGTTTTGCCTCCATCCTTAAAGCACTAAACACAACCATGATCACCCTAATCCCCAAAGAAAATGAAGCTAAAACCCCTAACCAATACAGACCTATAACACTTTGCAATGTTATCTACAAGATCATCTCCAAAGTAATAGCAAATATATTGAAACCCTTCCTACCTTCACTGATCTCGCAAGAACAGGTAGGCTTTATGGAAGGAAGACAAATAATGGACAACATCATCCAGGCCCATGAGATCATTCATACCTTAAAACTTTAGAAGATGGGGGGAATGATAATACAACTGGACCTAGCAAAATCTTATGACAAAATTAGCTGACACTATATGGTCAAGACTTTGGAAGCCTTTGGTTTTACCTAGCACTGGATCAGTTGGATTATCAGTCTAGTATCCACAACAAGCTACTCGCTACTAATCAATGGAGCCCCGGCCAAACCTTTCTGGCCCACGAGAGGGATCAGATAAGGAGACTTGTTGTCCCCCTTCCTATTCATTCTGATGATGGAAGGCCTCAGCCGGAGCATAAAGAGCACAACAACAACTGGGGAAATAACAGGGCTCAAACCTTTCGAAAATTTCCCTACTTCAACTCACCAATAGTTTGTAGGTTATACTTTACTCCATGGCATACCCACGGTCAAGGAAGCCAAATCCTACAAACGAATCCTAGAAGATTTTGTGGAAGCCTCTGGTGCTACGATCAACCACTCCAAATTGATGATCTTTTTCTTTAATACCAATCCATCTATCCAAAGGAATTTGACCAACATTCTAGGATTTGAACAAAAAACACTCCCAACCAAGTATTTCGGGGTTCCTTTGGCAGACAAAGTGTACAAGATGTCAATTTGGGAAGGAGTAATAAACAGGTTATAGGAGCGGGTAAAAAACTGGACATACAGGTCCCTCAACCTAGTAGGCAGACTGATCCTAACCAAGTCTGTTTTACAAGAAATCCCAACCTTTATGATGTTAGTCTTCCCCACTCCACACGGGATCCTACAGAAAATAAGAACCATCCAGAGGGACTTCCTGTGGTGAGGTGCGGAAACAAATAAAAAATGGGCCTTGGTGGCCTGGGAGAAAGTTTGTAGGCCAAAAATTAAAGGAGGCTTGGGGCTACAAGATCCACAAACGACCAACAATGCATATGGGGCGAAACTCTGGTGGTGTTGGGTCAAAGAAACTACAACACCTTAGGTAAACCTATGGAAGGTAAAGTACACCCGGACATTCGCGACCAAGACATAATCTGCTTCGAAGGAACTAGGGAAGGTTCAACCATTTGGAACCTAGCATGGTGCAACAAAGCATGGATTCAGACACACAGCTTTTGAGAAATCAGGAATGGCATAACAACCAAATTATGCGAGGATGCTTGGCAACAGGAACCAAGGATGGAAAACCCAGACATAGGGATACTCCAACAGGACCTCATCACGCAAGGTAAAATCAACATCTATCAATACTGGAAATAGGAAACGGACCTCAACAAATGGAGAATCTGGGACAAGATTAATCCATAGAACAATGATATACCTGCAAAAACAATAAAAGAGGTGGAGGAGGAATTGGGAAGATGAAAAATAGCAGTCATGGAAGGAGAGGACCAGTTGAGGTGGGGACAAAAGGACGGAGGGGAATTCAACCTGAAAGAAGTCTGACACTATATGGTGGATCTAGACCAAGATGACCTAGCACAACACTGGTATAAGTTCTGAAACAGCCCCCAATGGCCAAATATTAAGATATTCCAATGGCTAATATTACACAACCACATCCTAACTTGGGATAATCTAAGGAAAAGAGGATTCACCAGTCCATCAAGATGTCATCTTTGTCAAACTCAGGAAGAAACAACAAACCATATCCTCGACAATTGCGCCTACACTGCAAAACTGTGGGATTGGGCAGCAAGTATATTTTTCCAGTTCGACAGGATCTAAGGTAATATTGCCGCAACCATCAAGCTCTAGAGAGATAACTATAGCGAACAAGAAGAGGTGAACCTCTGTTGGATCCTCAGCCCAGGAATGATGATATGGTCTATATGGAAGGAAAGGAACCGATGCATTTTTAGAAACCAAAGCTGGCCATAAGGGAAGATCAAGGAAACAATAACCTCCATGATATGCGAGATGGTGATGAGCCACAACTTCTAGGTAGGTAGAGTGCAACCCATTGATCAAGATTCTCGAGTCTTAGAGGTCTTCCACCCGAATGGTGGACACAACCCCAATCAATACAGACAACCACCACAACTCCAAGTAGGTGAACACAATTGGAAACCGCCACCTTCAGGCTCCCTCAAGTTGAATTTTGATGGGGTAGCGAAAGGAAATCCAGGGAGAACAAGTTTGGGAGGAGTAATCATAGTAAAAGGAACATCATACGGCTGTAAGCTGGAAGTCTAGGCAACTCAACCAATAAAGTCGTAGAATTCAGAGCCCTGGAGACTGGCCTAGAGATTCTAAGATGGGAGGGGATGATGAAAACCATAGTGGAAGGAGATTCCACGTTGGTCATTAACACAGTAAGAAAACTCCAAAACGGTACTAGAATGGGTAAAATCTAGAGGCACTGGCGATTGTCCCACCTACTGAAAAAAAATCTAGGAACACTTGCGGACAAGGATCACTATGGAGTTGTGTTCGGTGAGGAGGTCAACAAATGGACTGGCAGACATAATAGAAAATGAGTGGTCGATAACAAAGGTCCAGAATTGGACACAATTTGGAGCAACATACCACAAGGTCAATTCCAGGCAGATTGCACCAAACTTGTGGCGAAAGATTGGGACAACAGGATTAGTATGGAGTATTACAACAAGAATGGAGGCGCAATAGACACTGAAGGACACATAGGTTCCAGACAAAATCTGATTGACCACCAATCAAATAAGGCTACAAATGCAGACGTAGATCACACATCAAGCAAAGGCACGACGCCACGGTCCCGTCAATAAAAAGAATTACAAAGGCTACCCGTGGAAAAGAAGAATAGATAACTCGCAGGTGGCAAAGGACGAAAGACGACAGGGTTCACCAGGGCCAAGTCAGAGCACACCTCACCCAAGTATCATTATGGGACGAGGAAATGAATGGCATACAATGAGCAGGACAAAGCACTGACGTAGGGATAACGACAAGGTCATCAAGTGCACATGCTCTGGAACAGAGGATACTAACCAGAAGGACCACCCTGATGAGCAGGCCATGATTTCAAGGACGGGACCGCAGCCAGGTTGGAGCCATAAAGGTAGGGACACCAGAAAATACCATAGAACGGAGCAAAGCAATTACAAGGGCCACCTTACATACCAGAAAGAGGTGAAGCGGAACAGGGAAAGAACCCAATGTAATAACTACCACTTGCAAGCGAAGATGGTATGCATGAAGAAAACTAGCAACAAGAGAGGGCCCCAGGGGAAGGAACCTCCACAGAGTGCCCGGAGGATGACAAGAATCAAACAGGCGGCTAGGGAATCAAAGAGTACATTCCTCATGCAGGTAGACACAAAGGGGAAGACGATCATCAAAATATGGGAGAGCTAAATCAACAACGCTCGCAGGGGAAAATCCTGGTCAACACTAACCCAAGAAGCAAGGACGATAAGGGACCCCGTGTTAGAATATATAAGATGGTGTTCTCGTTTACCACGACGATACCCTCTTCTCCCAACCACAGGCCGAAGCCTCCCTCCGAGCACCTTAACCTTGACCTGAGAATTCCTTCAGAAGAAAACCCTGGGCTAGATAGCCAAACAAAGAGCAGCGCATCTCTCCCCAAGGATAGCACATCACAAAAAGCTAATCAGATAGTCCAAACCCTAGCCAAGATATATCCAAGCCAAATAATAAAACTTGTTGTTGCTACAGCTGCACCTGCAACCCTCCTCCAAACCTGCGCACCAGCTGGAACTGCAGCGTGCACCAACTGGGAAAATTGCAGTCCTGAGATATGACAAATGAGAAAATGGCGCCCTGTATTTATAGTAATCCTGCCAGTTTACTGAAGCCGACTTCTCCTTCTGGGTAGGTGTCTGTTCAATATATTATTATTAATTCTGGCCGACTTCTTCTCTTGGAGGCTGATAGCCTAATATAAATTATATTCTTGAGCCGACAAGGCTTCTAGTGTTATTAGCCAATTCATTAAGGTTTCTCTTGCTTCCCGAAGTCTTCTATTCTCGTCAGGTTCACATGTAGAGGTAAATACCTCCCGCAACTACCATAATATTAACACTCCCTCCTAGCTAGAGAGGTAT
>SNQJ01S0037248.1:21396-51329 GCA_010110895.2 Picea sitchensis
TGTGGAGAAAGAGTTTTCATCATTTACCTCTCCTTCAGGACCTGCCTGTTCTTCATGATGCAATTCTTCATTATACTCATCCATGTTTTCTTCTGTCTGCTCCCCTGTTGCGCTTTCTCTGTCCTCAATGTTTCCTGCTGGTTTCTCAACCGTATCAGGATTCCAAACTTCTTTCCCCGTTTCAAAGTTGGCTTGAAATGAAGGCTGGGATTTTTGTTTCCGAGGGTTTGGTCGTTGAGCAGCAGATTCAGACTTTGATATAATCTCGTCAATATAAGTCTTTCTTCCTCCTCTTCCTCTGCCCCTGCCCCTACCACCTGTAGGGTCAATGTCTTTGGGGTCTCCGCGTCCTCTCATGCAATCTTTGTATCTAAAAAATCATAAGTGATTATGAAATCTACAATTACCTTCCCCGACAACGGTGCCAAAATGTTGGTCACTATAATTGCTTATTAACTAAACAATCAAGTGCTACATAAATTGTCAACCCAGGGAAGTCTGTTATTTCAAAGGTAATCATGCACTATATATGCTCAATCTCAAAACCAACCTAGAGTTGTAGTAAAAACATATTAGTCACACTTTTCCATGAACAAACTGAAGTTCTAACTTGAATTAAAGGAAAGCAACCTACCTATTGCAGAGCTCAAAGTTTAAAGAAATGATTAATTGAAGAATCCTGGATTACATTAAAATAACAACAAGATGTTGCAACAGGAAAGACCAACTATTCTGTAACCAGAGAACAAGACCTTATTCCCAAAGCAAGAATCTTCAACACCTGCTTCTGATCATCACACTTCATGAACTCATTGATTAACTGAAATAATTGACACACACTGAAGGCTAACTATCTCTAACAGAGAACAAGACCCTATTCCCGAGGCAGGAACCTTCAACACTTGTTTCTGATTAGCACACTTTCATGAACTCATTAAAATAATTTCCATACATTGAAAGCTAACTATATCTAACAGAGAACATGACCCTATTCCCGAGGCAGTAACCTTCAGCACCTGTTTCTGATTAGCACACTTTCATGAACTCATTAAAATAATTTCCATACACTGAAAGCTAACTATCTCTAACAGAGAACAGGACCCTATTCCTGAAGTAGGAGCCTTCAGCACCTGTCTCTGATTATCAAGATTTCATAAATTCACCAAGCAAGGTTGCTAACTAGAATGATTAACAGTTACTCAAGCATGAATCATATGAAAACAATGTAACAACAAGACAGAGTTTCGTAAAGTAGTGTTTCAACAAAACAAAGTTCAGTAAAGTAGTGTTTCAGCAAAACAAAATTTAATCAAAGCATGAACAGAAATAATACTAACACACTACAAAGCTAATGGGTGAATCTTGTGAAGAAGGTGGGCCTCCCTTCTCACAAGATTCCCCTGAAATGAAAGGGACTAGAGGAAAATGCTCATAACAATCTTTTATTCATATGTCAATTGTGTTACATTAGAATCTGAAGTGAAACACGTCCCTCTCTGTAAAATCCTTTCTTAGCTAGAACAGAAGATGAAGATCCTCTCTAATGATGATTTCCTCTCATTTAAAGAGGAGAATCCCTTCGATACAATTTGATCAATGAATTACAGGTGTACAACTGAGTTCTATTCTTACTCAGATCAAATTTCTAAACTAGAATAGGATGTCCTAGTCTCCCACAACATAATGCTATTACAAGTGCTGAGTGAGGTGTTGTTGTGGTGGCTGGAGTAACAACTTCTTTATTTGTCTTCTTGTTACTGTTGTTGTATGTTGTTTTAGCATTGCAAATCGCGGGCTGTTTCAGCCACGGGATTTGCATTCTGATTGTTTCAGCAACTTGGTCTGATGGTTAATGCTAGCTCAAGGTGAGGTTGTTGTGGTCAATCTGTGTGAGTTGTTTTTTTAGCATCGTTGACCACGGACTGTGTGACAGCTTCTTCTGTGTGAGTTGTTGTTTCAGCATCGTTGACCACAGACTGTGTAATAGCTTCTTCTGTGTGAGTTGTTGTTTCAGCATCGTTGACCACGGACTGTGTAACATCTTCTTCTGTGTGAGTTGTTGTTTCAGCATCGTTGACCATGGACTGTGTAATAGCTGCTTCTGTATGAGTTGTTGTTTCAGCATTGTACACCGTGAAGAGTGTAACAACTTCTTCTGTGTGAGTTGTTGTTTCAGCATAGTCCATAGACTGTTTCAGCCACATTGTGTTTCAACAACAAGCCTTAATGCTAATCTACAGTTCAAACTGTTTCATCACTTATACCTTTATGATCAATGGTTAAGTACGAGAGTAATGTAAAATTATATGCAAAACAAATTAAACATATAGTAAAGAGAAGAGACATTGTATACCTTTAGAAAGATAGGGTAAGGTGATAATGTGAGTGAAACAAGGTTGTAAAGGTATCAAAAAGTGTGAGAAAAAAGGTACATTGTATGGTCCTAACAGTAGCTACAGGTTAGATTAGAGTTCGCTGAAAGCCAAGTTATAAATATCGGGATATTCCAGTACCAGGCTATGGAGATTCAGAGCAGGGTTTCTACAGCCCGGCAAAGTTTACTTGCCAAGGTTTCGGAGACGATTGATCAAGTATTAGAAAACTTATATGTTAGAGAGAGAGAAGTTGGAGCAGCTCGGGTCGCATTTCAAGAGGCTGTAATAGCTACAAAAAATAGGGAATCGGGAAAAAGTTCTAAGTTTTCCATTTCGGAACATACCCAAGGTAATATTTTGTTGAAATAATGGGAACGCATCATATCAGAAGGCCAATTGCAAGCTAAGAAGGTAAGGAAATCGTGTGAAGAGGTTTTCGGTTGTATAGATGGAAATCTGTTAGGCATTGATAGCGAGAGTAATGTTGAGACACTGAGCCAAATGAATATGGCGAAACTCTCGCTTGATATAAATGAGAAAGAAAAAGAGATTCGACCGAAGTCTCACAAATAACTCTGGAAGACATAGTTCAAATAGATAAATGGATTATTAAACCAAGTGTGCAATTGTGCGCCATCGACACCCTATACTGACATATGGAGGAAAGGTTGTCGAAATCAGTCAGAGACTATTACATTTTTGAAGCCAATTATCAAGCGGAACCTTCAAGGTTGATATCTCGGCTGGTGGAAAAATGTGTCACTTGTGCCGAGCATGCGAGAGGGCAGGCTTTTGGTACCAAATAAAGACATAGGATAAAGAAATGAAATGATTGATCTCCTTCTTGTTGTAACTGAAAATCCTGGAATGATTGGGATTCCATCATATGTAAATTTGTATAAATATACAATAGAAGGAAGGAACAAAGGCTGGACCTTTTTGGGTCGATTGTAATAGAGATTTTTCTCCCTAGAGAGTTAATATAAAGCAAATCCAAAGATTCTCGATTCCATCATGACTGTGTTATGAGTTTGTTTCCTTATATTTAATATTTCATTTCATTTCATATATGTATCTGATGAATGTTTCGCTATAATTTAGTACAACCTCTACTATAGTGAATAAATTTTAGTTTTCTATATTGTTTACCATTTTTCCTCTATACCGTCTATCAACAAGTATAAGACCAGTAAACATTTTACATTTCTATATATATTTTATGCTTCATCGGGTTATTTCCTTATCTTTTTTCTTCTTTTGTTTATAAGTGAGATTCTCCCTTGATAGGAGCCTTACATGATAGACAACTTAATGTTTTTCTTACACCTCATACACATTTATTAAAATATAACTCAGTTACAGGAAAGGGCCTTTGGTTTGCATCCTATTTTCACCATCGGAGCTATAACTCTCCCTTATACGATCAAAATCGAGACAGCATCTAAAAAAATTCTTTAAGATTTTCTTATCATTTTGTTCCTCTATGACTGTCCATGTGACAAGACAACCTAATATTGAACCCAGACTATCAGATCAAACACATATTGCCTTGAATATTTTTGATACTATTCTTAAAAAAACCACTTCCCGAGTAGAACTGGAACGTTTATGGGCAGTGATAGAAAGGGACATAAACATCCAGGAACAGTTGGAATCTAGATAACAACCTAGAAATCAACCCTAGTTTCCCTTGCCGAAGGTTGACATTTCTTCCTTCTCTACCCCTTACTCACTTTCGAATGCCTAGACTCTGTACGTCTAAGCCTTGAGTACAGACTCTGGAACAACATATTTTTGGCACCATTTCCGGGGACCGAAGTTATGAAATCTTTTTTCCTGGGAAAACAACATTGTTCGTTGAAAGTGCCACCCTTTGATAGTGAACAAAGAGTGCACACCTTTTAAAGGATTTTCAATCTTTCACTTGGTGACTCCACGATTAATAAGATGGCATCTGGACAAAGGAATACCAGGAAAAACCTGGATGGTAAACAGACCACACTCGTTACCGATCCTGAGAAGATTTTAAAGGTGAGAGGCTCTCTTAAGCCAACCCCTGCAGTCTATCAGCTTAAATAACCACAACTGAAGACCAAGAGTTCCTCTGAACCTTCAACTTCACACAGCCCTCTTTTTGACACTAAGGATATAACATCAAACTTCTCCAAAGTTAGAAGCGAAACCCATCCGATAACCTCTATAGAACATAAAGGAAAAATTCTTGTAGAAAATTTATCTACTGTCGATATATCATCGACTCTTCAGTTGAATTTCGTGACCTCACACGATCTCGAAGAATATTTTGCACATCCAGTTTCCACACCCGTTGGTTCCCCTGACTACATCTCTTGAAAATCCAAAGATCCAAGCCCTCACATCCCTTACCAGTCATCCTCGGATTTTTCGCCCCACGAAGAAAGTAAAGATTCACTTTTAATCTTCCAAAACCCCCTTTACAACTTTCCACTAATAACGATGGCAGCCACCGGAGGGGGAAGTGGAGGGGTTGTCGGAGGAGGAGGTGGAGGTGCTCCTAGGGGAGGAGCTGGAGGCCAAGGGCATACCCCCCCTCCCAGAGTGTTTGCTAAAGTGGCAGCAAGATACGCTCCTTTGGTATTGCTCGTTCCTTTGCACGATATTCCTGAAAATTATATTAAAAATTTGTCAAAATTCACTGGGGAAGGATATCTGACCGTAGTCGAACACATAAATTTCTTTGATAAGTTCACAAACATCCTAGGTCTCAAACATGAATATGTGTATTCGAGGATTTTCGTCCAAACCTTTGAAGGTTTTGGTCCGAACTTGGTTTCAAAGTCTACCTACAGGATCTATCTTGTCCTATGATGCCTTGAACGATGCTTTCCTTAGACAATGGGGTGAAAGAAAGGACCACCTATACTATTTAACCAAGTTTGGGTCTTTAAGAAAAAGAAATCCAGAAACAGTTATGGAGTTTATTCAAAGATTCAACAAGCTGTATAACAAAATCCCAGCCAAGGTTAAACCGTCCCAACCCATAGCCAAAGTAACTTTCGCGGGGGCTTTCCAATCATATTTTTCACTTTTTTTACGGGAAAGAAGGGGAGATACTCTAAACCGAATGCAAGATGACGCTGTAGAAATTGAGTCAAATATGATGGCTTTTGGTAAGTTAAAAGCTAAAGTAGAAACGAGAAACCGAGAAACTAGACGCTTTAGAGAACAAGCAGGGTCATCAGGGTCTAATAGATACACAGATGACAAAGTAGATGATATGGCCAGGGTAATTAAGGAACTATCTAATAAGATATCAAGAATGGAGCTAGAACAGGCCAAATCCGATTCTTTCACCAAAAAGGATTTTAGGAAGAATCCCAATCCCCCAAATTAGCAAAGACAGATAAAAAACGAAGATCAGAAAATACAAACTCCCCTAAAGAATGAAAATTTAATAGGAGCGAATGATCTCCAAGATTTCGGAGATTTATATGATGATGTCATGAACTTGGGTGATGACTGCACACAACCTTACCTGACTAGAGAGGATTATGAAAAATCTCTAAACACTCAACAATCGTCTATTAAGGGTGAAGAAAGAGATCATACTGACCTTTGTAGCTATCAAGAAGAAACCGATATGATAATGGCTGAGGTCCAACCTAAGTATAACTTGAGATCTAAGAGTAAGCCCATTTCAACTACTCAACCTAAGAAAATTCTCCCAAGAGGTCAAACTTATGAGCCTACCTTGGAAGAAACCGTGTTACCTAACAACAAAGTGAAAGTAGTAAACACACAAGAACCTGAAGTGGGAAAGGTTGAGACCCAAACACAGGGAACCGAAGCAGTTAATACAAATACACCTTCAACCAAGATCATGAGTAATAAGGTGGTCCAGACAAATAAGTTGGAAAAGAAGGATTCGGAAGTCCCAACTAGAGAAACATAGAAGGTGAGCGGAGTTTTCAGTTTTGAAAACGAGATAAATAAAATTAAGATACCAATTCCTCTGGTAGAGTTAGCGAAAAACTCAGTTTATCGAAAGCAGATTACCAAAGTGATAGGTGTTTCATAGCTAGAAAGCCAATCTGACGTTTTGAACCTGGAAGATGATAAACCCAACATCACTTTTGGTCCACATTTTGAAGGGGCCAAAGAGATTGTTGCTCCCTTTTATATCACCTTAAACATGTACGATCAACTGCTACATAATTGCATGCTAGACTCCAGAGCCTCACATAACGTGATGCCTAAAATTATTATGGACAGATTGGGTCTCCAGATCACGAGACCTTACGAAGACCTTTACTCATTTTATTCGAGAAGAGTTAAGTGTATGGGAATGATAAAGGATTTAGTAGTCACCCTGGCACAGGTCCCAGTTAAGAGCATCTTGATGGATGTGGTCATTGTTGATATTCCCCGCAAGTATGGCTTACTGTTGTCTAGGTCATGGGGAGCCAAGTTGGGGGGTTCTCTTCAACTGGATATGACGTATGCCATGATTCCTATGTTTGGTGGGAAATTTACTCGGTTGTATAGGGAGACAAGGTTAGCATATACAGTAAGCGACCCTCAAAACCCAAATAATTTCCCTATTTACATTGCAGATCAAGATTTCGCAAATTGTATCTTATCTTTTGACGATGGTTTAGATGGATGCACAGAGGAAAACGATGTAGAGCATGAAGAGTCAGGTTACATGACCGAGGATATGTATAACACCGGTATCTGGAAAATGTTTTTTGATGTTGCCCTATCTTGCGAAGGGGTTGATGCAGGAGTTCTTTTTGTGGCACCTGAAGAAAGGTCCGTTGTCCCTTTTTCTTATAGACTACAATGGGATATAGATTATACTAACAATGTATGTGAATATGAATCCCTGGTCTTAGAATTAGAAGCTGCCAGGAGGCTAAAAATAAAAAACCTAGAGGTATACGGAGATGCAGAGTTGATAGTCAAACAAATAAATTGACAATACCAAGCCAAGCATCCCAGATTAAGATCATACAAAAATTGTGCCTGGGATATGATGGAAAACTTTTTCTCGTCTGTAAATGTCCACTTCATCCCACGCATAGAAAACTTACAGGCTGATGCATTAGCTAAAGCATCTTCAACTTTCACTCCTCCTACAACCTTTAAATTGAAGTATCACATAGAGATAAGACACAAACCATCTATACCAGATATTATCCAGCACTGGCAGGTTTTTGAGGATGATGAACAAATTAATAAGTTTCTTGAAGTAGTAGGTGAATTTTTCAAAACTCACGCAGATCAAGAAAATCAGAATGATCCTATATGGATCATGAAAGAAGGGGAGGACCCTCAAGGTTTCCAAGAAAAAATCACAAATCATCGCATGTTGGTCCTAAAAAATAACCAGATTCTGAAAGGACTGATCCCTCTGGAAAGACTGTTTTATCAAAATGACATACCTATAAAATCCACCTTACAACCCCAACCAGAAGAGGTTGAAGACTGTGACATAGGAACCAAAGAAGAGTCCAGGATGGTTAAAATATCTAAACTCCTCCCCCCTGAAATAAAAGGCAAGTATAAGGACCTACTCAGACAATTTAAAGATGTTTTCGCCTGGTCTTACGACGAGTTAAGAACCTACGCCACTACTATGATCGATCACAAGATACCTCTAAATCCTGGGATCAAACCCTTTAGACAAAATCTTAGGCAGATCAACCCCATTCTATTGCATGTGGTCGAGAGAGAAGTGAAGAAACTTTTAGAGTAAAAAATTATAGTACCTCTGAGATATTCCGACTGGGTGGCAAACTTGGTCCCGATCAGAAAAAAGAGTGGGTAAATTAGACTATGCATGGATTTAAGAAATCTAAATAAGTCCTCCCTTAAAGATAACTATATGTTACCTAAAATGGATCACGTGCTATAAAGGGTAGTTGGGGCGAATAGAATGTCTATGATTGATGGTTTCTCTGGATATAATCAAATTGCCATGAATGAACAAGATAAAAAAAAATAGCTTTTACTACCCCTTGGGGTACATTCATGTATGATAAAATGCCTTTCGGTTTGATGAATGCAGGAGCCACGTTCCAACGTGCTATGGGCATCACTTTCATCAGAGAGAGGGATAATTTCGTAGTCATCTATCTCGATGATTTAACGTTTTTCTCCAAATCCGATAAAGAGCATTTGGTACATCTTAAACAAACATTCGAAAAATGCCGCAGGTTTGGTCTGTCCTTAAACCCCAAGAAATCACACTTCGCCATGCAAGAAGGTAAACTTTTGGGTCATATTGTATATAAGGATGGAATTAATATTGATCCTAAGAGGGTTGAAGCGATAGACACTAGAAACATTCCTAGAAATGTAAAAGAAATTCAATCTTTCTTAGGAAAAATAATTTTTTTACGAAGATTCATCCCAAATTTCGCTGAAATTGTAAAATTGATCACAGATATGCTGAAAAAGAACAACGAAGTAAAGTGGACAACAGAGGCCAAAGCATCGTTCACACACATTAAGAAATCCATAGCCAAGGCACCTGTATTGGCAAGTCCCGATTATCTAAAAGAGTTTCCTATTTTCTCGTTTGCCTCCGAACACACGATTGTTGTGGTGCTCCTCCAAAAAAATGAAGAGGGTTTCGAACAGTCGATCGCCTTTTTCAGAAAGAGCCTCAAAGACGTAGAACTTAAATATGATATAATAGAAAAACAAGCATACGCCATGGTAAAAGAACCGAAGGCATTTAGAACATATGTATTACACTCCAAGATAATCGTGTACGTACCTACAAGTTCTGTGAAAGATATTTTGGTACAACCAGACAGCAATGGGAAAAGAGGACGATGGATTGCCAAGATTCAAGAATTTGACCTGGAAATCAAACCTACTAAACTAATAAAGGGACAAGGCCTGGCCAAACTTTTGGCTGAATCAAATCTCAGAGCTTTGGATATAAACTGCCTGCAGGAATGTGAGGAAGACATGAACATAAACGATTTTGATGAATGAACAAATGCAATTAAGATCGAGGGGAAGTTCATATCATCAGAATGGTACATAAACATAGTATCCTACCTGCTGACTCTAAAATGCCCGAGTGAACTATCACCATCAAAAGCTAGGACTTTAAAGCTTCATGCGGTTAAGTATTGTATTGTTGAAGATCAACTATATTGGAAAGACCCACTCGGTTTCTTGTTAATCTGCTTAGTTGAATCGGAAACAGAAAGGGTTATAAGTGAATTTCATTAAGGAGTGTGTGGAGGACATCACGCTTGGAGGGCCACAACTTACAAAATTATGAGGGCTGGGTCTTACTGGCCAAAACGTTTTTTAGACGTTAACGCCAAGGTCCGTGCCTGTAACCCTTGTCAGATATTTGCAGGAAAACATAAACTCCCGGTGCTACCATTAGTTCCAGTAAAAAATGGAGCTCCTTTTAAAAAATGGGAGCTAGATTTTATAGGAGAGATTAATCCACATTATAACGCCCAACACAAGTGGATCTTAACTGCCACAGACTACTTTACTAAATGGGTAGAAGCTATTCCAACCAAAAGGGAAACTAACTCGGTGGTAANGGTGGTAATAGATTTCTTAGAAGACAATATCTTGTCAAGATTTGGCTGCCCCCGAAAGATAGTCATAGATAATGCCCAAGATTTCAAATCTATGGCTATGATCAGCTTCTGCCAAAAGTATAATATCGTTCTTGGCCATTCTACAATGTACTACCCCAAGGAAATGGACTGGCCGAGTCGTCTAACAAGAGCCTGATCAATATAATTAAGAAAGTGTTGGATGAAAACAAAAGGTCTTGACATGTGCATTTAAAGTACACTTATGGGCGAATCGCATAGACACTAAAAATTCTATCGGCATTTCCCCTTTTCAAATGGTATATGGGATAGATGCAGTGTTGCGTATAAATTTAGCGCTCCCCATGATGAAATTGTGGCAAGATCAAAAAGAAGAACCTAATCATGTCACAAGGAGGATAAACCAACTAATTGAGGTTCAACAACACAGGGTTGAAGTAGATGAAAGGTTGTTGAAGTATCAAGACGACATGAAAGCATTATTCGACTGTAGGGAAAAGGACAGAGATTTCCTCCCAGGTGATTTAGTATTAAGGTGGGATGCAAGGAGGGAAGAAACAATGAAACATGGTAAATTCGATCACCTCTGGTATGGGCCATTCAGAGTCTCAGCTCTTGAAGGAAAAAATTCTTTCCTACTAGAAAATCTAGATGGTGAAATCTTCAATGCCCCTGTCAATGGGCGTTACTTGAAGCATTATATGACATAAGCAATCGCCAAAAAAAAGAAAAAAATACTTGTATATTCATATATAGAATTTTTTACATATGTATATATATTTCATTTCACATTGCTATTTTAACTTTCTTTCCCTTTCGTAAATTTTCGACACCTTTCAAAAATCCTTGATAACCTTCATATTTGCCTTTTTACAGGTTTCCAGCTGCAAACAAAATGAGCAGGAGAGGTACACAGAAAGTCGTGTATCGAAAAATCAATTGGCTTAAAGAGGTGATAAAAAATATTTTTTGATATTTTGGAAAGAAAATGAAACGGTAAGGTAAAGGTGAGATTTCCTAAAGGACTTGTTCTGAAGGGCTATCAAAGAAAACTAGGATAACCTCATAAGATACATCAACATCATCTGAACTAATAAATAAAAGAACATTTTCATGGTTAATCATTTACGAAAGAATAAGATGAAATAAACAAGTCACTCAAAGTAAAGCGCCCCCAAAAAATATTTTCAAGAGTCAGTTTTGATTTTTTGACCTCTGTTTTTTAGTTTATAGATCTCCATCTGTCACCCTTTTTTGTTTTCTGGTTTTCCTTTGAAAAGCCAACATATTTCCAGTTTATCATACGTAGGGAGAAGAGATTACGTTTTAACCTCGAGAGCTTCAAAGAAGATTGTGAAAAGTAAGCTAGTATTCACAACTCCTCGGTCCCTTTCTAAACAAAGTGGCGCTTAAGTGATCCTGACTTTTCTAGGTTTTTCAACAGTTTCGAAGGATTGAGGCTTGCTCAAATAGAACACCCCAAAAAAGTTATTTTTTCCCTTTCTCCCTACGAACAAAGGTGTTGTGAAAGTTAAGGGAAGGTTGTTACCAAGTAATCAAAGTAAGTTGACAGACCTATAATGAAAAATATTACACAGATATCAGCCCTCATATAAACTGATTGCCCCCATCTTCACGCTCTAAAAAATCAAATTATAAGATAGGTGGTGAAAGGAAATTTAGAAATGATTGCCCCCATCTAGTACAAAAGATGATGAAAGGAAATTCAGAAATGATTTCCCTCGTCTCAGCATTTAAATGCATAAATATATTCCGAAGTGGTGAAAGGAAATTCAGTAAAAAGGGCTAGATAACTTCACCGGGGTACTGAACAGGCTCACTGGCAGTGAAGCAATATCTGAGATATCTGTAAGGCTGTTATACATGAATACCATTCTTCTCTGGTAACCAATTTTTTCAAAACCCAATCTACATCCCCAGTTCAGACAGGGCTCCCTGATTAAAGGCATAAAAAATTGTTTCTTTTGATGCAAGCCGATAACCACAAGATCTATTGGGTCTCCTAGAACTGTTTTGATTGTCTCAACGCAGACCTGAATTCAGTAAAGAGAATGAGAAAGTCGTGAAAGGGACTACAGCTAAGTGAAAAAAGTATCTGAGTTTTGAAATCTTTTCGAAGGTAAAAGACGAAGTCCCTTTCCCCTTCGATATCCTGTTCTAAGGAACATCTTCACTGGATTAAATCCATTGACTCCATTTACCCAATATAGGCATGTGGTCTACTGTTCTTCTCGTCTTGTAGGAAAACAAGATCCCTAGTTGGAGCCTATGTTGGAGCCGCCTTTGTTTTTTAGCCTGTTTAAAATTTCATATCTTAATGCTCGAAATCGAAAGTCGGTTTTCATATTTTCCTTTATTTTTTCCAAAATCTTAGAAGTCTCATCATGCAAGCAGCAACTGTTATCATACTCTTAAGGAAAGATTTATTATTTCAATTGTTTAAATGAGTCTCTCCTTTTTACCTCGGGATGTCGCATGTCGGAAGTTATAGATCACATAGTTTACAAGTCCCGAGGGGCGAAACGATGAACTAGTTTTAAAAATTTTACCCAGATCATTACCAAGAGTAAAAATAATCTAAACCACAGTTAAGAATCATCAAGATTTTGTGTCTCGACATTTTCTAGCTCCAAAAGTCTTACCGTCATGACCCCGATAACCGAAACCGCGAGATTCTTGTTTTAGTAACTTGGGTTAATGTTGAAGGTAAAAAGTTAGCCATGGTTAAGCTCTGTCGGTAATTCATAACTCAGCATGTTTTCCCTCAAAAGTTATACCTTCAAAACCCCGAGTCGCGAAGTCACGATCTCGCGATTTCACAACTCAGCATACGAGCCTCCCGGGAGCTATACCTTCGAAGCCTCGAGTCGCGAAGTCGCGATATAAATAAAAACGTGATTAATTAAACACTTAATCCTGGTTACGTTTTGTATTAACCAAAGCTAATTGTCGCAATATTGGGTTTTAGAGGTGTAAAGGGTCAAAGTGAAAACTCTCGATGAGGCGAATGTCGAAAGATTAATTAACATTTAAAAAAAAAATCCTAATTAATTAAGCTAAGACAGCATTTCCATTGTCTTAATATGAAAATTAATATGCACAGTCCCCGAGGCAATTTTAAACTTTATTTGCGCCAACTTGCGTTACGAACTATCAAAATTTATGACATTAATTAGAAATGTGGCGAATTGACAAGTAGGGGTTCAGTTTTTATTGCTAAATTTATATTTAAGAACGATTTGACCGTTCTGTCCCTAAGGACAACCTAGTTTTAAATAGTCGAAGACATGGATCTTTTATTTGTTGTCTCAAATTTCATTTATATTCTACGCAGAGACAAATTTTCGCGAGCGAACTAATTTCTGTATGTATACATATTTTTATCGCAGGAGAGCTAAAGTAGAATCCCCCGCCATGGCCCCGCAAAAAGCGTCTAAAGCCACTATTGAGATTTCAGGACAAGGTTCAGACAACGTTTTTGATACTTCACCTTGAAGTGTCGATTCTGTCAAGACCTGGTCATATATTTCTGAGATTCTACAGTCTGAATTAGTAGATGTTTCAGATGATTCCAGTGAAAATGAAAAAGACGACCTCATCACCAAGTATAAGATCATCGTCCAGGCTCAAATGCATAAAGTAGTGGCTAGGCCATGTCTTCTCCCTTACTACGATATGGCCTGGTGGGCTTTAGACCATGTAGATATACCAACTAGAACCATCGTCAATGAGCAGAGGGTCACCATTGGGACTTTCAGACCTAAACAATTGCAGGCTATGTACAAGTTGCCAGCCATGTCAGACTTTGTTTACAATGCCGAATTCCTGGAGAATTTTAAACAGAAGGAATGTGTGCAATACGATAAGACTATGTCTAGTTTAATCAAAGATTGGGTTTCACACCCTGCGAAGTTCAGGGCGGACAGTAATGGTATATATTCAATAGCTTCTCTGGAACCACAATTCAAATATATCGTTATGATGACCTGCAGATTATATGGGAGAGAAGACACCAAACATTTTTTCCTTCAATGGGTGCCTCTAATTCACATGGTTGCCGAAGGCTGTTCCTTCAAATGGGCTAAACTATTGTCTGATAGTTTGACTAGTCGATTTGCAGAGGGAGAGCGCAGAGGGAGAACGGAAAGATTGCTTCATTCTTTATGTCCACGTATATCATGGATGTCATGTGTTTTCTGACACCTTTTCCCTTGATGAGTTGGAGATGGACTCCATCGAAGGCTGAGCCCATTCATGTCTACCATTCAAAGATGTGGGAAGACAAAGCCTCAGATTTTGTGTATGAAATTTTTAACTGGGTGATGGTACAGTTGCATGTCACTATTTTCGGCCACCCGCCACCCAGGATCTCATACAGTATCATGGTAAATCTGAGCAGTATAGCCGACTAGTACGTGGAAGCAGTATTTTCATATCTCAAGGTTTTCGGCACTTCTATTCCTCCGAATGCCTTACCATTATTCATACCTGATAGACTGGCTTGCCGTGAGATTGCCAGATAAACCATAATCGGTGGCGTAAGCAAGGATCTTAAGGGATATTCTAAGAAGGTATGGACACCTTTTCCTATTAATTTAAATTCATATTCTTTGTTAGATTTCGAGCATGCTAAAGATGAGGCAGCATCCCTGGAAGACCTGAAATTGGTTCATGTCAAATTCAAGAAGCATGATCCACATAAGATCGTAAGTAACCACTTAGCCAATTGCGGGCTTAAAAGGTTTGAGCACGAAAATTCACCCTTGGATGACATTTTTCGAGGCACGAGATCTTTTGCCGAGGTTTTGGCTCGGATACAAGCCCTGGCGAAAATTCAAGAATAGCAGAGGTGCAGCAAAAAGAAGCCAAAGGCTCAAAATATTCAACACCCAAACAAGAAGAACACCAGGACAGGGAAGAGAAAACTAGGAGCCCGAAACCAGAAATGAAAACTCTTGATCCGCCAAAAAAGCAGACTCCAATTGCCACCCCAGGCCAATCAACCAAGCAAATCAGAGATTCCATCGCCTCCATTACTCCCTTATAGTCAACTAAGGGGAACATAGACGCATGGTGGATTTTCAATGAAGAATTGAGACCTATAAGGATGGAAGAGCTTCTGCCAAATGAGTTATGTTTTGATAAAAAGAGAAAAGTTGTGGTAAAAAGAGAATTCTACCAAGAAGCAGAATCAACGGCCAAAACATTTAAGGTATTGACCGATGGGAAAGATAAGAAGAAAGAGGAGTTTGCGACAGAAATAGTCGGAACATTAGGGGTGTATGCTACGGCAAACTAATTTTCAGTCGAGGTTTTGAAAATTCAGTTGAAGCGAAAAAATTGTCTCATCAAAACCTTAGAAGCTAAACTAGCCATAGAAAAAGAAGCTACTAAATACCAAGCAAACAAAGGAATAGAACAAGAAAGGATGGCCAATAAAAAGGAAATTGACTTGCTCAAAGCTAAGCTCGAACAAGCAGAGTTGGTAGCTCAGACTAGTCAAATACAGGTAGGCCAACAAAGAGACTTGATAGGGAAGCTATAGGTTAGATTAGAGTTCGCCGAAAGCCAAGTTATAAATATCGGGATATTCTAGTCCTAGGCTATGGAGATTCGTAGTAGGGTTTCTGCAGCCAACGAAGTTTACTTGCCAAGGTAGAGATGATTCGGGACAATTGTCTACTTATTGATCAAGTATTAGAAAACTTATCTATCAAAGAGAGAGAAGCTGGAGCATCTCGGGTCGCATTTCAAGAGGTTGTAATAGCTACATCAAACAGGGAATCGGGAACAAGTTCTAAGTTTTCCATTTAGGAACAGACCCGAGGTAATATTTTGTTGAAAGAATGGGAACGCAGCATATCAAAAGTCTAATTGCAAGCCAAGAAGGTAAGTAAATCCAGTGAAGAGGTTTTCGGTTCTATAGATGGAAATCTGTTAGGCATTGATAGCGAGAGTAATGTTGAGACACTGAGCCAAATGAATATGGTGAAACTCTCGCTTGATATAAATGAGAAAGAAGAAAGATATTCGACCGAAGTCTCACAAATAACTCTGGCAGACATAGTTCAAATATATAAATGGATTATTAAACCAAGTGTGCAATTGTGCACCATCGACACCCTAGACCGACAGATGGAGGAAAGGTTGTCGAAATTAGTCAGAGACTGTTAAATTTTTTAAGCCAATTGTCAAGTGGAACCTTCAAGGTTGATATCTCAGCTGGTGGAAAAATGTGTCACTTGTACCGAGAATACCATGGTTGATTCTTTGGCTGTTTCAACAAGCCATTTTAGAGTCCCATTGCTACCAAAACTCAAGTATGATGTAGAGGTGAAATATAGGCCCTCTGTACCTGACAATGTCAAGTATTGGAAGGTGTTTGAGGATGATCTGGAGCTCAATTTTTTTTTTGAGTCTGTTGATGAATTTTCTGCATTACATATAGATCAAGATCATGTCTCTGAAAATAATCCTCATGCCGACGTTCTTCTAAGAAAAGTTATCCATCATCATATTGTTCAGTTTCCTAGAAATCATATTCCAAAGGGACTAGTTCCTTTGGAAAGACTATTCGACGGGAATGATGTGGCAATGAAGGTTAAAATTTCAGTTGATGATGCTGATATAGTTGAGTACAATATTGGTACAAAGAAGAATCCAAAATTTGTCAAGTTGTCAAGCAGCTTGTCAAGGGAACAAAGTGTTGAATATGCAGAGTTGTTAAAAGAATTTGCTGATGTGTTTTCTTAGACATATGAAGATCTCAGAACATATGACACAAGTGCCATTAAACATAAGATACCATTGAAGGAAGAGGCCAAACCATTTAGGTAGAAATTGAGACAAATAAATCCTATGTTGCTGCGTATTATGGAGAAAGAGGTGAAAAATATTTTGGATGCCCAGATTATCATCCCTCTGAGGTATTTTGAATGGGCGTCCAACTTGGTCCCAGTGAGAAAGAAGAATGGATAAATCAGACTTTGTGTCGATTTCAGGAACCTTAACGGAAGCTCTAAGAAGGACAATTACCCCCTGCCAAAGATGGAGCACATATTACAGAGGGTGACTGGTGCATCTAGGATGTCCATGATTGATTGTTTTTCTGGCTACAATCAGATTTTTGTCTTGCCCAAAGACAGAGAGAAGACAACCTTCACTACTCCTTGGGGTACATTCATGTATGCTAAGATGCCCTTTTGATTGATGAACACAGGGGAAACCTTACAACGAGCTATGGACACTGCATTCATCGGAGAAAAAGATAAATTTGCATTCATCTATTTGGATGACATTACAATTTTCTCCATGCTTGATAAAGAGCACTTTTATTATTTGAGAAAGGTCTTCTTGAAATGCAGGAAATTTGGTCTCTCCGTAAATCCTAAAAAGTCATTGTTTTCCATGAAGGAGGGGAAATTATTGGGGCACATAATATTAGCCGAGGGAGTAAGGATTGATCCTAGTAGGGTAGAAGCTATCCAAACCTTGTCACTCCTTAGATCCAAGAAAGAATCTCAGTCTTTCTTGAGGAAAATTAATTTTCTAAGAAGGTTTGTTTCTAATTTTTTTGAAATGGTAAAATATATTATAACCATGTTGAGGAAGAGAAACGAAGTCAAGTGGACTGTAAAATCTCGAAATTATTTTGATCAAATAAAGAAGGCCTTGACTAAAGCACATGTGCTCATCAGTCCTGATTACTCCAAGGATTTTATGATTTTCTCTTTCGCTTCATTTGACACAGTAGCAACTGTTTTATTGTAGAAAAATGTTGAAAGGTTGGAGCATCCCATTTCCTTTTTTAGTAGGGCATTGAGAGAAGTTGAGACAAGGTATGACATCTTGGAAAATCAGGCCTATTATTTGGTGAAATCCCTCAAGGCTTTCAGATTCTATGTTCTGCATTCAAAGGTCATTGCATATGTCCCTTAAGCTTCTATGAAGGATATCCTCATCCAACCTGAAATAGATGGAAGAAGGAGCAAGTGGATTTCCAAGATCCTTGAATTTGAGATTGAAATAAAGCCTACCAAACTGGTTAAAGGCCAAGGTTTAGCCAGGTTGTTGGAAAAATCTAATTGCAAATCTTTGGGGGTCAATTTTATCAACAATTGTTCAGAAAATCAGCAAGCAGAGTTGTCTGATGAAGATTTTCAAGTCATCTTCCCATTAGAAAAATGCACGTGGCACAAGGAAATTATATTTTTCCTACAGAAGTTGCAACCTCCTGATGGCATGGAAAAGAACAAGGTAAGAGACTTGAAGATCAAATCATATAAATATTATCTTATTGATCAAGTCTTATATTGGAAAGACCCTTTGGGAGTGTTTTTGATATGTCTAGACCCACAGGAAGCCCAAAAGATTATTTATGATTTTCATGACAGTTTATGTGGGGGCCATCACTTCTGAAGTACCACATCCTACAATATTCTCAAGGATGGTTATTTTTGGCCTAGTCTCTTCACTGATGTCTATGCAAAGATCAGGTTTTGTGTCAATTGTAAAAAATTCTCTGGAAAGCAGTAGCTCAAGTATTTTCCATTGAATCTCGTGGTAGCTTTAGGACCCTTTCAACAGTGGGGCCTAGATTTTATTGGGAAAATTCATCTTGATTCAAGTGGTAAACATAGGTGGATATTGACTGCCATAGACTACTTTACTAAGTGGATAGAGGCCATCCCCATAAGAAATTCTTCCCACAAGATAATCATTGGTTTTCTTGAAGATATTATGGCAAGATTTGGTTGTCCAAATAGAATTGTCACTTATAATGATGCATATTTCAAAGCTGAACCATTGATTAAGTTTTGTGAATAGTTTGGAATCACATTGATTCACTCTACTCCTTACTACCCCCAAGGTAATGGACTAGCAAAGTCCTCTAACAAGAGCCTTATTAAGATCATCAAAAGATTCCTAGAAGACAACAAGAAAGCTTGGGATTCAAAGATTAAATTTTCATTATGGGCTGACATAGTGACAATAAAGAGATCTCTTGGTGTCTCTCCTTTCCAGCTGGTGTATGGAGTTGAGGCCATATTTCCCTCTCAACTTGCCTTGCCTGTGGAAAATTTCTTCCAAGAATATCAAGGAGAACCAGATGATATGATCAGAAGAATACAACAGCTGGTAGAAGTGCAGTAGATGAGGGAGCAACTACTGGACAAAGCCCATGACCATCAACAAAAGATCAAGAAGGTTTTTGATAGAAAAGTAAGGAAAGAGGATTTCCAGCTGAGAGATCTAGTACTCAAGTGGGATGCACCTAAACAAGATAAAGGGAAGCATGGTAAATTTGAGGCCTTATGGATTGGCCCCTTCAAAGTTTTTGAGGTTTTTTCAAATAACACTTACAAGTTGCAGGATTTGGAGGATGTTGAAGTTTTTGGTAGCCCTATAAATGGGTATTTTTTGAAGAAGTTTTTACTTAAGCCATGAGTGGCTTCCCATGTCATTGTAAATATCATTTTTCTTTTGTTTTTGGTTTTTATAAATGACTCCACAAACCCAACACTAAGGCACTGAAGCTACAAAAGGAGTTCTTAGAGCCTCACAGGGAGGTCTTTATGATCCATGGAGCCTATATGTTAACACATGAATTTGCAACCTACTTCATAGGAACCAAGCAATAATTGAGATTTTCCCTCAGGAGCATTATGGTATAAATCATGTGGCATTCTACCCATGATTTCCACAGGAAGAATAAAGACGTTTGACGTTTGAACAGCTCAAGCACCCTCAAAATCCAGTCAAAAGGGTGTTTTTTCGACCTCTTCGTAAAAAATGTGAAGAAAGGAGGTTAAAAACCCACTTTTTGGCTTTATCCTAAGTCGAGAGGGTTAATTTCATGTTTTGACGTGTTGTGACTAAGGTGCATGTAGATCTGGGTGGTTGAACATAGCGTGCTCAAATCTATAGTCATCGGCCCATATCAGACTCCCTTTGACCTTCTGCCTTTAATGAGGGGGGGGTCTGAGTAAGTGGTTTTCGGGTGCGGTTCCCCCACTAAAGTGGTGCCTCTTCGTCAACTCGGACCCCGCCCCCCAAAGATAAACCACTAACTTCCTACCCCTGCTCTGATCTAGCCCGCTTACCACTCGCCCATACCTCTCTCGCTTCCCACCGACACCTATCTTCTAGTCAAACGTTGCCCGCCTGTCAAATATCCCTTTTCAATTCCGCTTCTCGTCCCCTCACACCTGTCCTCCACTCATCATTCTCTCTGCCTACCATCGTTTCCCTTCCCCCCCTACCCCTCTCACTTCCCGATATCTATATCTCATGTCACATCCACCTATGCTGGTGTCCCCACTACCTCTGCCACCTCTGCCGCTCCTTCTGCCACCACAGCCTCATCCCAGCCTCCGCTCCCCCCAACCGATTCCTTCCACATGGTCGTCACTCACTCATTTTTCCATGCAATTTTGCACAAATAACTTTGCTCCGCATCACCCCTGTGCATACATTATCATCCTGCCACCTGCAATGCCCGTATTGGTCACATAAGAATATCTGCGTGGCCTCAGGACGTTGAGGCTGACTCTTAGAAGTCATGGGCATCATATGAAACATTCATGAGTGTCAGGCCTCATCTTGATCCATAAATGGAAAACATGCAAAGAGCGGCCATAAAGGCAGGCTGTCAATCCGAAGATTCCTTATGGACATATTTTTCTGTAAAGCACATAACTGCGCCTGGATTGCATCTGACATGAGGAGGCCTACACAATCTGATAGAACATGCGTCGACTGAAAACCTTAATGTAGTGGTCCGATCACACTCCTGGTGGTTGCAACATTTTTGAGTATATATAGGAAGTTTTAGTATTTTTTTAATGTTGATTGGTTGAGATAGGCTCCCTGCTATTGTAATATTTTGATGAAGAACACTGGTTCTCTGGTTATGTACTTGATTTGAGACTTCTTGATTAATCTAAGTAATATTTCTTACCCCATCTTATTTGCCTCTGATACTGAGAGAGTTCATGAATGACTGATTCACATGAATTGTTGTAACTGTATTATGATGAAAGTTTGATTATAGTGTTGTTATGATTTCTTTCATTTTCCTTGAACTTTGAATCTAAGAGGATCTTGTGTTTGAGTTTTTCCTCCTTAGGATGCTTGAATACCTGATGTCCATAGAAAACCTCTACACCTTTCTCACCAAAGTCTTCCTTCTACTCACCTTTACTCCAACTTACTTACTGAAGTTAATCCAAGACCTCAATTGCTTGTAAATGTTAGTCCAGATTTCTGAGTTAGAACGTTATTATCATTGAGTCTTCTCCATTTGACCTCTTAAAACTCAATTACACTCACATAATCTGATGGGTAATGGGATTAAATTCTATGCAATCTAAAGGTGACTTCTAGTGCTAACATTGTGCAACAAAAGGGTACTTGACCAGCCAAGTTTAACATAGGTCATAGTTCCATAGGTCATAGTTCTTGAGGTCATTGCACAGGTCATAGTTCCATAGGGCGTAGTTCCACGGGTCATAGTTCCATAGGTATTTCTAGAGGATGTAGCTACATAGGTCACAATTCCATGGGTCATAGTTCCATGGGTCATAGTTCCAGAGGTCATAGTTCCAAAGGGCATAGTTCCATAGGTCATAGTTATAAAGGTCATAGTTTTGGAGGGTGTAGTTCCAGAAGTCATATTTTCTGGGGTCATTCCACATGTCATAATTCAAGAAGGCGTAGCTCCAGAGGTCATAGTTCCACAAGTCATAGTTCCAGAGGGTGTAGTTCCAAATTTCATAGTTCCATAGGTCATAGTTCTTGGGGTCATTCCACAGGTCATAGTTCCAGAGGGCATGGTTCCATAAGTCATAGTTCTAGAGGGCGTATTTCCAAAGGTCGTAGTTCCATGGGTCATAGTTCTTGGGGTCATTCCACAAGTCATAGTTCCAGAGGGCGTAGTTCCACGGTTCATAGTTCCATTGGTAGTTATAGAGGTCATAGTTCCATAGGGTGTAGTTCAAGAGTTCATAGTTCTAGAGGGCGTAGTTCCAGAGGTCACAGTTCCACAAGTCACGGTTACATAGTTCATAGTTCCAAAGGTCATAATTCAAGAGCGCATAGTTCCAGAGGTCATAGTTCCAGAGTTCATAGTTCTAGAGGTCATAGTTCTAGAGGGAGTAGTTCCATAGGTCATAGTTCCATAGGTCACAGTTCCACAAGTCATAGTTCCATAGGTCATAGTTCCAAAGGTCATAGTTCCAGAGTTCATAGTTCTATAGGGCATAGTTCCAGAGGTCATAGTTCTGGAGGGCGTAGTTCCACAGGTGAAAGTTCTAGTGGTCATAGTTGCAGAGGGCGTAGTTCAAGAGGTCATAGTTCCATAGGGTGTAGTTCCACAGGTCATAGTTTCATAGGTCACAGTTCCACAGGTCACAGTTCCAAAGGTCATAGTTCCAGAGGGCATAGTTGCAGATGTCATAGTTCCAGAGGGCATAGATCCAAAGTTCATAGTTACAGAGGGCATAGTTCCACATGGCATAGTTCCAGAGGTCATAGTTCTAGAGGGTGTAGTTCCACATGTCATAGTTCCAGAGGTCATAATTCCAAAGTGCGTAGTTCCATAGTTCATAATTCCATAGGAAGGTCACAGTTCCACAGGTCATAGTTCCATAGGTCATAGTTCCAAAGGTCATAGTTCCAGAGGTCATAGTTCCAGAGAGCGTAGTTCCAGAGGTCATAGTTCCAGAGGTCATAGTTCCACAAGTCAAAGTTCCAGAGGTCATAATTCTAGAGGGAGTTTTTATCATCCTAATTCACACTTGAAAACATGGAAAACGTATCAATTCACTTAGTGTTTTCTTGGAGGCACAATACCTAAATCCAAACTCACTATCACCTTGATTTGGATTTCTTTCGTCTAGGCTTACTCCTAGGGAATCCAATGGGGGGTAGACCCTAGTTACTATGTGAATTATTAGATAAATTCTAGGAGTTCATTTTAGTTTGTTAAAGGTAAGGGGGAGATAACCTATATGAGAGGAAGCAATTCAATGCAAACCTTTAATGAAAATCATCCCTTTCCCTAAGTCAACTATGACTAGTGCCTAAGGTTGGGCAACAGGGTCAATTAAATTACAACAAAAGAGATAAGTAAAAATGAAAGAATAACTTTACAAATTAAATGAGATACAAAAGAATTACAACAAATATCAACAAATAAAGAATATCTAGATGATTATACAAAGATACAAATACTCACAAACTTACAAAAGAAAGGAAAGATGCACTTGTTAGATCTATTATACTCGTGAAGCAATAATTGAACTAACACTTAATTTATTTTGCATATGTAAAGAAAGATAGATCAAAGATGCATTTACCACAAGAGACAACTTACAAACCAAGATTTAATGCCCCAAAAGAGAGGTGTGGAACTTCAAGGAGGGCATCTTAAACACTAGTGCACAACTTCAAAGAACCAAAAACTCGAAAAGAAATCCATAAAGGGCACTAAGGTGCCACTTTAAAGATGAACCATTCAACCAAAAAAATACTCAATTGAAATGTAAATGCTTGAAACATAAAGCTTGAAATAAAATTGCATGAAAGTAAATCCCAAAACAACTTAGATTAGATTATGAAATTAAAGCTTAGGTTGTGTGAGTAAATTTTAGAGTTGAATTAAATGAGGTGAAGATGAAGCCTAAACTAGGTGACTTCCCCAATAATCCTACCTCTTTGGCCAAAACGATTGCTGGGTGCTCAATAAGAAAGGAAAACAAAGCCTTACCCTAGCTCCACAGGTCAACCTGGAAAACTTGGGCACTCAACAAGGGGGACACCTAGTGCTATGAGATCATCCATGATCTAGTACCCTAAGTAGCCTCCACAAGCCTCCTTTTTGGTGGAGAAAGTTGTATGAGTAGAGGGTGCTCTAATTACTAGATTTATTGATCCTCCTAAAGCTATAAGTAGATTTATTTAGCAATTAAGATTACTTGTGTTGAGAGGTTGAATAGATGAAATAAAAAGTGCTTAAAGAAAGTGTAAAAGAAATGAAATTTCTTCCAAGAGCTTATACAAGAATGAAAAAGGAAATGCTTCTAACTATTATGACATATAAACAATGAACTAAAGAGGAAATTAAATGAAACTAGAAGCATAAAACCATTAAATCATTTAGTATGATAAACTATCCTTACGATACTAAATGGGTGGATAAGCCAATCCTCTTTGCAAGGCGTAGGCAAAAGAATGAAAAAAAAACAAATAACTTGACTTGAAAAGAAAACAAGTAAACCTAGCCACTCAACCTTGTCTTAAGGATAAGTGGGCAACAAAAATGAATGCTTAAAACAAAAATTACTTCTAAATCGTAGCCTTACAATTTAGCATGGGTGGAAAATCCAAGCCTCTTTTCTAGTTGTAGGCAAACATAAATAAAAAATGTAGAAATTTTAGTAAAATTGAGAAATGTAAGCCCAAGAGACTCTCTTTGGGCTTGCTTACAGGAGTACTCACAAGATTTTGAAGAACATGACTCATGAAGAAGCCTTCGGCGGAGTGAAGCCTGAGGTTGGACACTCCAGGATATTTGGGTGTCCAGTATACTTTCATGTACCCAAGGAGAAGAGAACCAATCTAGACCCTTCAAGAAGAAATGGTACATTTGTGGAGTACAATGAATCTTCAAAGGCATATCAGATATACATCCCTGGTCAGATAAATATTGAGGTGAGAAGAGATGTCATATTTGAGGAAGAGATAGCCTTTTGAAGATCTAGATAATATCAAATGGAGATTGACAGCAAGACAGTACCTTCTCCCCCCTTCAACAGTTTAGAGGGAGACATCCATTGATCCAGTTGATCCAATAGCTCCAGTTGATGTTCCCAGAGACATTGTAATAGGTCATAAAAGGACTTCATGTGCTCAACATGCTCTGCAGGAGACAAAGGGACATGCAACTCTTCGAGGCACATTCTGAGAGAGAAAGAGATCACATATATTTTCGAGCTATGTTTCAGCGATGAGCCACATCATTGATACTAAGCCTTCTTTTCATGGAGAAGCAGTAGGTCAGTGGGTTTGGTAAGATTCCATGACATAAGAGTATCAGTCCATCATGAAGAATGATGTGTGGGATATTGTTCCAATACCAGAAGGGAATTCTATGGTGACTTCCAAGTGGATCTATAAGATCAAGCATGCAACTGATGGAAGTGTCGAGAAGTACAAAGCGAGATTTGTAGCAAGAGGATTCTCACAGGTGGAGGGAATTGATTATGAGGATACATTTTCTCCTGTAGCCTGATACACTTCCATCCGTACTATCATTGCACTAGCAACATCCATGGGTTGGAGACTATATTAGATGGATGTAAAGACAACCTTTCTCAATGGTGAGATTGAGAAAGAATTTTACATCGAGCAGCCATAAGGATTCATTATTTATGAGGACGTTGTAGCCCTAAGAATTTGACATATCAACCAGGCTCCTTGGAGCACCTATCTTGCCACCTCATCTCCTAGGTTTATAGTTTTTGGATCTTAATTTTTGTCTCTTAAAGTTTTATGAAATCCTTAATTATCTTCCCTTTGTCAAATATCAATGGGAGACTTACCATGTTGTTGTAGAGAAAAATATCCTATGAATAGGTGAACCCTCTCACCGACCTAACTATGGTAAATGATAGACAAAGGGATATAACATTATGTATTTTCACTCTATATATACATATTTCGCTCAAATCATGATAAGAAGAGAGGGTAATAGATCTTACCTTTTGGCGATGGTTATCCTATCATTATCCAAGGTGACGTAGCTCCAAGATATAACTCCAATATCCAACTCCTACAATTTCTCATATGCACAAAAGAAAAATGACACACCTCTCCCAACCTTGTTTTGCACAAAGAGATCATTTACAAGAAGGTCTAATCTAATTTCTCGAGGAAAATCAGATCTACCAATGTTTAGACATAAACAAACATGAATTACTAACATTAGAGAGGAAAAAATCATACATCTATATTATAAATGTAAGAAACTACAACATGATAAATACCTTGAGATCGTTGCAACACTTTCTCAGTCTAAGCTACTTGAGTCTCCTCCTTAGCCCTCATATTTCCAGAGGTCATAGTTCCATAGGTCATAGTTCCTAGGGTCACATTTCTAGAGGTCATAGTTCCACAAGTTATAGTTTCAGAGGTCATAGCTACACAGGTCATAGTTCCACATGTCATAGTTCTTGGGGTTATAGTTCCATAGGTCATAGTTCCAAAGTTCATAGTTTCATAGGTCATAGCTATAGATTTCAAACTTCTAAAGGGTGTAGTTCCATAGGTCATAGTTCCTAGGGTTACAGTTAAATAGGTCATAGTTCCATAGATCATAGTTCCTAGGTTCATAGTTCTAGAGGTCATTCCATAGGTCATAAATTTCTATAGGGCATAGTTACACAGGTCATATTTCCATAGTTCAAAGTTCAAAGGGGTGTATTTCCAAATTTTATAGTTCCACGGGTAATAGTTCTCGGGGTCACAGCTCTAGATGTCATAGTTCCTGGGGTCATAGTTCTAGGGGTAATAGTTCCACATGTCATAGTTTCATGGGTCATAGTTCCACAAGTCATAGTTATGCAAGTAATAGTTCAAAAGGTCATAGTTCCTGGGGTCACAGTTCCATGGGTCATAATTCCCGGGGTCACAAATCTAGAGGTCATAGTTCCAGAGGTCATAGTTCTAGGGGTCATAATTCTAGAGTTCATAGTTACTAGGGTCATAGTTCTTGGGGTCATAGTTCCAAAGGTCATAATTCCATAGGTCAATGTTCTAGAGGTCATAATTCCATAGGTCATTGTTCCAAAGGTCATAGTTACAAATTTCAAGGTTCCAAAGTGCGTAGTTCCAGAGGTCATAGTACCACAGGTCATATTTCCTGGGGTCACAGTTACATAGTTCATAGTTCCCGGGGTCACAGTTCCAGAGGTCATTGTTCCAGAGGTAATTCCATGGGTCATAGTTCCATAGATCAAATTTCCAAAGGGTGTAGTTCCAGAGGTCATTGTTTCACGAGTCATAGTTCTCGGGGTCACAATTCCAAAGTTCATAGTTCCACAAGTCATATTTCCTTGGGTCACAGTTCTAGGGGTCATAGTTCCATAGGTCATAGTTCCAATTTGATAAGTTCCACACGTATTTATACCAATTCGATAAGTTGCCCTGAATTTAATGGGAAATCCTCTTTGTTTCCTTCCAATTGATTTCCCATGGATCCTATGTCAACCAGGAAACCACACTAACAACAAAAGAAATATTAAGTAGATTATGAGTCAAATAAATAAGGCTACCGACCAACTATCGATAGAGAGTTGCATTGAATTTCAAAGAATCACACTCTTTGGTCAACTTTAACCCTAACTAAAAGGGTGTACCTTTGAAAAAATTTCAATTACATATTTAGGTTGAGAAATAAAGATATCATCATCCATTTGCAAAATTTGGATGCCTAAAAAAAAACATAAGAGACCGAGGTCAATAATTTCAAATGTATCTGCCAATTATTTCCTCAAGCCCAAAATTAATTCAAAATTTCTTCCATTTATGACTAAATCGTCCACACACAATGCAATAAATAAGATTTCATATTTAGTTAAGGTAGAGGTCATCATAGAGAGCATGCACCTAGAAACCCTAGAATAAGTGAATTGGAGATCGACTACAACAATGGATTCCTCTCCTAGAGGGGGCTTTCTTCCCCATCCCCCCATGACAAAGAACTCAATATAGTGTTTCAAAGGTTTATCAGTGCAATGGGGAAATCCACAGAGGAAAACCCTCATGATTTGTGAAAACAATGAACAACATTTGTCAAGTTACTCTTCCCACTACAACCTCACATCATATGGCTTTGGCATTGGAAAATTGGGGATTAATAGGACAGTTCACTAGGATTTGGCCATAACCAAGAGCCATAGTAATTTGGATTTTAAAAAACTAGAATTTTTTTATCAAGGGTAATCTTACCCACTACTTTTGTGGGTGAGGTTTTTATGTCATTTTGTTAGAAACCAAAGAAGACAAAGATTTTAACTTTTGAAGCCAGTTGTATTTATTTCGATCTATGGGTACGTATTTGAATAGTTGGAGGCCTAATTTCAGCCTAAAGAAAGACATCCCTACAATCGTTCATGTCTAGGTTCATTTACCTCACCTTCCACTCCATTGCTGGAATGGAGATACTATGAAAAGTATTAGGAACTCACTAGGTCATTATATATATAGATCTTAACCAAAAGATCATGTGTTTTCTTGTGCCAAAATATGTTTCAAATTTGACCTAGAAAAGGGGCTCCCAATGGCAATCCTTCTTACAATGAACAATTGGATCCATTTTGTGAAGGACTAAAACAAAATTAATAGATCCAATATTTTGAAGGTGAAAAGGAACAACAATGGAAAATGACAAAAAGGAAGAAGAATGTGAAATAAGCTTCACAATTAACTACCACTAAAAAAATCATAGTCCCCTCCTAGGCTTGTGAAACCTTCAGGAACAAGTCAAGGGTAATCTTACCCACTACTTTTGTGGGTGAGGTTTTTATGTCATTTTGTTAAAAAGCAAAGAAGACAAGGATTTTAACTTTTGAAGCCAGTTGTATTTATTTCGATCTATGGGTACGTATTTGAATAGTTGGAGGCCTAATTTCAGCCTAACGAAAGACATCCCTACAATCATTCATGTCTAGGTTCATTTAACTCACCTTCCACTCCATTGTTGGAATGGAGATACTATGAAAAGTATTAGGAACTCTCTAGGTCATTATATAGATAGATCTTAACCAAAAGATCATATGTTTTCTTGTGCCAAAATAGGTTTCAAAGTTGACCTAGAAAAGGGGCTCCCAATGGAAATCCTTCTTACAGTGGACAATTGGATCCATTTTCAAAATTCGATCCTTTTCACGTTCAAATTGGATCCTTTAGAGTAGAATGATGTAACAAGAATATGTAAAGAACAATGGAAAGCTAGTGAAGCAGTAGAAATTATATCTAGAGGTGCATATGGAGGATTATGTACCATGTGAAATTGATTTGTTTTTCATCTTGACTTCTTCTATCAATCATTACATTCTATATTAACAAGTTTCACTAACCAAAAAATAGCGCATAAAATAAATATTATAAATGTGTATATGGTAATGATGTATAAAGAAAAACAGGAACGTTGGGAGTCACTCATCAAGCTTAAGGACTCTGATTTTCCCAAGACAACATAGTCATTGGAGATTTCAATGTCACATTAAATCATAAATAAAAAAGAGAATGAAGCATGGTTAGGGATCCTTTAAGAGAGAAGATCGAGGATTTAATCTCCACCTACGATATGGTTGATATTAAACCGATCAAAGGTGTATATATTAGGTTGAAAAAAAATTTCATTCAGTGTTGCTCATAAGAATATAAATTCATATGTACATATATATACACATGTTAAAAGATCAACAAATTAAAAAAATGTCCTCATCCTCAAACATTTTTATTAGTGAAGATGACAATAAACAATCATGAAATTTACATTAATTTTAACCAATACCACTCACAAAGATACATGAGTATGCAAACGAACACAATTGACAATTTTTAAGTATGGAGGACCACAACCCAAAGAAGTCACACTTCAATAATTACTTGAAAGCTATAACAATAATTATAACAAGGCCTAGGAAGGCATACAACCCCCCAAAATAGTTAGGTTTCAATAACCACATCCCCACACAAAGGAGCATGCCCACTAAAATTTCCATATAGGTTATATCCACAATAATCATTGTTAAGTGTATTAATGAAAAGTAGAGATACATATACAAACATGAAGAATAAAATGTTCAAATAAAATTAAATTATTGGAGTGGTAATAAATTTAAATTAAGAGTTTATTATTAAAACAAAGTTGATAGCTAAATTTTGAGGAAAC
>SNQJ01S0037248.1:51476-65647 GCA_010110895.2 Picea sitchensis
AAAGATACCTTAAGTAACCCCATTGAATGGTAGGGAGATGTCAATTATGTCAAAACAAGGCCAAAAGGGTGGTACTGGCATATAAATGGAGGTTTGTGGAGTATAATATAGGCAAAAAACATGATCAAAACCGGAGACCAACACTTACAATGGACAATTGGATCC
Organism: Picea sitchensis; assembly: GCA_010110895.2. NCBI lineage: Eukaryota > Viridiplantae > Streptophyta > Pinopsida > Pinales > Pinaceae > Picea > Picea sitchensis. The sequence continues at coordinate 51,642 of SNQJ01S0037248.1, forward strand.
ATTTTGTGAAGGACTAAAACAAAATTAATAGATCCAATATTTTGAACGTGAAAAGGAACAACAATGGAAAATGACAAAAAGGAAGAAGAATGTGAAATAAGCTTCACAATTAACTACCACTAAAAAAATCATAGTCCCCCCCCTAGGCTTGTGAAACCTTCAGGAACAAGTCAAGGGTAATCTTACCCACTACTTTTGTGGGTGAGGTTTTTATGTCATTTTGTTAAAAAGCAAAGAACACAAAGATTTTAACTTTTGAAGCCAGTTGTATTTATTTCGATCTATGGGTACGTATTTGAATAGTTGGAGGCCTAATTTCAACCTAAAGAAAGACATCCCTACAATCATTCATGTCAAGGTTCATTTAGCTCACCTTCCACTCCATTGTTGGAATGGAGATACTATGAAAAGTATTAGGAACTCTCTAGGTCATTATATAGATAGATCTTAACCAAAAGATCATATGTTTTCTTGTGCCAAAATATGTTTCAAAGTTGACCTAGAAAAGGGGCTCCCAATGGAAATCCTTCTTACAGTGGACAATTGGATCCATTTTGTGAAGGACTAAAAAAAAATTAATAGATCCGATATTTTGAACGTGAAAAGGAACAACAATGGAAAATGACAAAAAGGAAGAAGAATGTGAAATAAGCTTCACAATTAACTACCCCTAAAGAAATCATAGTTCCCCCCTAGGCTTGTGAAACCTTCAGGAACAAGTCAAGACCAAAATCATGTAGTGAAACCAAAGACATTGATGTATCCCTTGAAAGAAGGGTCTGGAGCTACATCAAGCATGTACGAAGTTTTGGCTCACACTGATCCCTTGACATATTCAAAAGTCAAGAGAATATAAAAAACCCTCTTCATTTTCATCTCTATAGATCCCTGATTTTCAACAAATAAGATTACTCCCAACCAAGGATACATCTCAAAAATCCCCTGCATTCCCATCCCCTCAAGTTCTTACATTGGAAGAAATAAGATTATCTCCAAATGAATTAGGAGAAATATCAAAACATATGGAAGAAATTAACCCAATTTCAGATCAAGCACATGATTCTTCGGGAATGATAACATGAAAGAAGGCACAACAACACGTTGAAAAGGAAATAAAAAAAGAAGTATGTTTTGAGGAAAAGAAGGTTAAGAAAGTAGGAAGAAGGCAAGCTAAGGAAAAGTAAGAAGAAATTGCAAACAAAGAAAAAAAAAATAGGATTGTAGTCAACTATAGAGAGATCTCTTGGATCTGGACTAAGAATCTTAAGATTCCTATAGCTTTATACCCACCCCGTGGAGAAGGGGGGAGGGGGAAAAAAATACAGTTAAGTAATGCATATTGTCTTCTAGAATTGTAGGGATATGGATAGTAGGACAAAAGATAATTCAACGAGGGATCTCATTAAACAAGAAAAACCCTCTATCCTCTTCATCTAGGAGATAAAATTAGAGTAGATTGATGTAACAAGAATATGTAAAGAACAATGGAAAGCTAGTGAAGCAGTAGAAATTATATCTAGAGGTGCATATGGAGGATTATGTACCATGTGAAATTGATTTGTTTTTCAATTTGACTTCTTCTATCAAGCATTGCATTCTATATTAACAAGTTTCACTAACCGAAAAATAGGGCATAAAATAAATATTATAAATGTGTATATGCTAATGATGTATAAAGAAAAACAGGAACGTTGGGAGTCACTCATCAAGATTAAGGACTCTGATTTTCCCAAGACAACATAGTCATTGGATATTTCAATGTCACATTAAATCATAAATAAAAAAGAGAGTGAAGCATGGTTAGGGATCCTTTAAGAGAGAATCTCCACCTACGATATGGTTGATATTAAACCGATCAAAGGTGTATATATTAGGTTGAACAAAAATTTCATTCAATGTTGCTCATAAGAATATAAATTCATATGTACATATATATACACATGTTAAAAGATCAACAAATTGAAAAAATGTCCTCATCCTCAAACATTTTTATTAGTGAAGATGACAATAATCAGTCATGAAATTTACATTAATTTTAACCAATACCACTCACAAAGATACATGAGTATGCAAACGAACACAATTGACAATTTTTAAGTATGGAGGACCACAACCCAAAGAAGTCACACTTCAATCATTACTTGAAAGCTATAACAATAATTATAACAAGGCCTAGGAAGGCATAAAGCCCCCCAAAATAGTTAGGTTTCAATAACCACATCCCCACACAAAGGAGCATGTCCACTAAAATTTCCACATAGGTTATATCCACAATAATAATTGCTAAGTGTATTAATGAAAAGTAGAGATACATATACAAACATGAAGAATAAAATGTTCAAATAAAATTAAATTATTGGAGTGGTAATAAATTTAAATTAAGAGTTTATTATTAAAACAAAGTTGATAGCTAAATTTTGAGGAAACACAATTATCCTTAAACATTAATTATTATTCAATAATTAATGAACAAGGAAGGGGCTAGATAAATAATTTGTCATCAATAATTCTATGTTTTAAAATTTTAATTAAAAAATTCCAAATAAAGTTTTGAAATATATATATATATATATATATATAAAATTTAATCTATATTTTATGTTTTATATTGTTATTAATGAAATTAATTCACATTACCTGATTGATCAAATTGGAATGCAATTGTTGCAAAAGGGTGTGGGATTTAAATCCAAACCCAATAAATGATAGAAGATATCAAATCCCTAGTTACATATAACAAGGGCTCAATCCCCTCTCTTACGATCATAAAAACATATCGAACAGATTAAAACATAATTTGGTCAATTCCTGTATGGAAAATTTTGTTCACATCAATATCGTATCCAGATTCTTCTCAAATAAAACTAATTTTACATAGTAAACCGTATTATGGGATGAAACCAATAATTTAGTGACAATCAATTATGTTCTTATTCTTCTCTTCTTCTTTTTAATCTATTTTGGTTATAAATTACACCTAAATATATTTTTTTAAATTCAATTTTCTTAAACATTGACTTCCATGTAAATTGCACTAAAGACTGGAATCGCACTAAAAACTAGCATTCACTTTTCTAGCTATGGTCACAAATACATAATCGATAAATTGATCAATCAACTCTAGTATTTTCTTTAACCGCTTCTAATTTGCTTCTACGAAACAACTGTCACCTGTTGTACATCAATAATCAAACCATATCATCAATCCCATAGGAATCACAATAAAAAAATTTGTTAGATAAAACCAGCATAACATAGAGATCTCTGCAACACCTCACTTCACAGAAGTACAATAAAAAACTAATTAAACTCAAGTCATAGGATAAATGCTCTCACCGTTTCCTGATCATCTACAGAGTGGGAATCTAGTGATTGGTAGATGGATTGATGCGAACAGGGATCCATTCCATTAATCCAAATGGAAACACGAGTTCCCTGGATCATTGAGTTGATCCCTCTATCGCCCATTAAGTGTTGATTAGTATATTTTTTTTTATTTTTTTGTAAATGAGTGTGAGAATCTATATTACTTTAGAAGGTTATAGTACAAAACTGATGCAGGGACTCCCAGGATCTGCCTGAACGGAAAACAGATCTGGGGTCTCTGGGATGTAGTGTTTAAATGTTAACAGGGTAGGCCTAGGTCGCCACCATGGGAAACCAACTCAGGCTACCATAATCCAGTTTGAAAAACGTCATCATAAAGAAAACAGAAAAAAGTCTAAGAATAGTGGGGTTAGCTCCTACTCTAAGAGACATGATCGGGGATGGTCTTGCGCTAGTCTAGGTTGATGGGGTGCTCTTCATCTCCTTTCTGTTGTGGCGCGTTCTCCTCCCTCTATTCCACCAGGCGTAACTTTCTGATGCACATTGGGGTTCCACTTCTATCGATTGGAGTAATATCTATATGGTGGATGTAGCGTAGATAGAGATGAAATTGCCCTGCCATCTGCTCCAGTTTCTCCTATTGTCTTTTCTGGTCCTCCACAAGTGTTTTTACCCCCACCTCTAGGTTACTGAGGTGGTTGAAAATTCTTGTGCGCTCTTTATTTTGTTCTCTAGTTTTTGTCATGTTGTTCTCCCCTCGATCTGCACACATCTTACCTATCAACATTTTGGTTCTCCAGGATTCCTCCACTGTCCTATGGTAGAGAGTTATCCTCGGCTGTGTGGCTCTGGGGTCCCTTATCCTTCCCACTTCCTGGGTTAGTGTTGACCAGGATTTGCCCCTGCGAGCATTGTTGATTTAGCTCTCCCATATTTTTATGATCGTCTTTCCCTTTGTGTCTACCTGCATGAGGAAGGTACTCTTTGATTCCCTAGCCTCCTGTTCAATTCTTGTCATCCTTTGGGTGCTCTGTGGAGGTTCCTTCCCCTGGGGCCCTCTCTTGCTACTAGTTTTCTTCATGTATACCATCTTCGCTTGCAAGTGGTAGTTATTACATTGGGTTCTATCCTTGTTCCGCTTCACCTCTTTCTGGTATGTAAGGTGGCCCTTGTAATTGCTTTGCTCCGTTCTGTGGTATTTTCTGGTGTCCCTACCTTTATGGCTCCAACTTAGCTGTGGTCCTGTCCTTGAAATCATGGCCTGCTCATCAGGGTGGTCCTTCTGGTTAGTATCCTCTGTTCCTGAGCATGTGCACTTGGTGACCTTGTCGTTATCCCTGCGCCAATGCTTTGTCCTACTCGTTGTATGCCATTCATTTCCCCATCCCATAACTATACTTGGGTGAGGTGTGCTCTGACTTGGCCCTAGTGAACCCTGTCGTCTTTCTTCCTTTGCCGCTTGCGGGTTATCTATTCTTCTTTTCCATGGGTAGCCTTTGTAATTCTTTTTATTGAAGGGACCATGGCATCATGCCTTTGCTTGATGTGTGATCTACGTCTGCATTTGTAGCCTTATTTTATTGGTGGTCAATCAGATTTTGTCTGAAACCTACGTGTCCTTCAATGTCTATTGCGCCTCCATTTTTGTTGTAATATTCCGTACTAATCCTATTGTCCCAACCTTTCACCGCAAGTTGGGTGCAATCTACCCGGAATTGACCTTGCGGAATGTTGCTCCAGATTGTGTCCAGTTCTGGACCTTTGTTATCGACCGCTCATTTTCTATTCTGTCTGCCAGTCCATTTGTTGACCTCCTCACCCAGCGCAACTCCATAGTGATCCTTGTCTGCAAGTGTTCCTAGATTTTTTTCAGTAGGTGGGACAATAGCCAGTGCCTCTAGATTTTACCCATTCTGGTACCGTTTTGGAGTTTTCTTACTGTGTTGATGACCAATGTGGAATCTCCTTCCACTATGGTGTTCATCATCCCCTCCCATATTAGAATCTCCAGGCCAGTCTCCAGGGCTCCGAATTCTGCGACTTTATTGGTTGAGTTGCCCAGACTTCCAGCTTATAGCCGTATGATGTTCCTTTTACTATGATTACTCCTCCCAAACCTATTCTCCCTAGGTTTCCTTTCGCCGCCCCATCAAAATTCATCTTGAGGGAGCCTGAAGGTGGCGGTTTCCAGTTGTGTTCACCTACTTGGAGTTGTGGTGGCTATCTGTATTGATTGGGGTTGTGTCCACCATTCAGGTGGAAGACCTCTAGGACTCGAGAATCTTGATGAATGGGGTGCGCTCTACCTACCTGGAAGTTGTGGCTCATCACCGTCTCGCGTATCATGGAGGTTAGTGTTTCCTTGATCTTCCCTTATGGCCAGCTTTGGTTTCTAAAAATGCATCGGTTCCTTTCCTTCCATATAGACCATATCATCATTCCTGGGGTGAGGATCCAACAGAGGTTCACCACTTCTTGTTCGCTATAGTTCTCTCTCCAGAGCTTGATGGTTGCGACAATATTACCTCGGATCCTATCGGACTAGAAAAAGATACTTGCTACCCAGTCCCAGAGTTCTACAGTGTAGGCGCAATCGTTGAGGATATGGTTTGTTGTTTCTTCCTGAGTTTGAAAAAGATGACATCTTGATGGACTAGTGAATTCTCTTTTCCTTAGGTTATCCCAAGTTAGGATGTGGTTGTGTAATATTAGCCATTGGATTATCTTAATATTTGGCCATTGGGGGATGTTTCAGAACTTATACCAGTGTTGCGCTAGGTCATCTTGGTATGGGTGCACCATATAGTGTCAGACTTCTTTCAGGTTGAATTCCCCTCCATCCTTTTGTCCCCACCTCAACTGGTCCTCTCCTTCCATGACTATTATTTTCCCTCTTCCCAATTCCTCCTCCACCTCTTTTATTGTTTTTGTAGGTATATCATTGTTCTGTGGATTAATCTTGTCCCAGATTCTCCATTTGTTGTTGTCTGTTTCCTGTTTTCAGTATTGATAGACATTGATTTTACCTTGCGTGATGAGGTCCTATTGGAGTATCCCTCTGTCCAGGTTTTCCATCCTTGGTTCCTGTTGCCAAGCGTCCTCGCATAATCTGGTCGTTATGCCATTCCCGATTTCTCAAAAGCTGTGTGTCTGAATCCATGCTTTGTTGCACCATGCTAGGTTCCAAATGGCTGAACCTTCCCTGGTTCCTTCGAAGCAGATTTTGTCCTGGTCGTGAATGTTCGGGCATACTTTGCCTTCCATAGGTTTACCTAAGGTGTTGTAGTTTCTTTGACCCAGCTCCACCAGAGTTTCACCCCATATGCGTTGTTGGTCATTTGTGGATATTGTAGCCCCAAGCCTCCTTTGATTTTTGGTCTACAGACTTTCTCCCAGGCCACCAGGGCCCATTTTTTATTTGTTTCCGCACCTCATCACAGGAAGTCCCTCTAGATGGTTCTTATTTTCTGTAGGATCCCTTGTGGAGTGGGGAAGACTGACATCATAAAGGTTGGGATTTCTTGTAAAACAGACTTGGTTAGGATCGGTCTGCCTGCTAGGTTGAGGGACCTGTACGCCCAGTTTTTTACCCGCTTTTATAACCTATTTATTAATCCTTCCCAAATTGAAATCTTGTACACTTTGTCTACCAAAGGAACCCCCAAATACTTGGTTGGGAGTGTTTTCCGTTCAAAGCCTAGAATATTGGTCAAATTCCTTTGGACAGCTGGATTGGTATTAAAGAAAAAGATCATCGATTTGGAGTGGTTGATCGTAGCACTAGAGGCTTCCACAAAATATTCTAGGATTCGTTTGTAGGATTTGGCTTCCTTGACTGTGGGTATGTCGTGGAGTAAAGTATCATCCACAAACTGTTGGTGAGTTGAAGTAGGGAAATTTTTGAAAGGTTTGAGCCCTGTTATTTCCCCAGTTGTTGTTGCGCTCTTTATGCTCTGAATGAGGCCTTCCATCATCAGAATGAACAGGAAGGGGGACAACATGTCTCCTTGTCTGATCCCTCTCGTGGGCCAGAAAGGTTTGGCCAGGTCTCCATTGATTAGTAGCAAGTAGCTTGTTGTGGATACTAGACTGATAATCCAGCTGATCCAGTGCTAGGTAAAACCAAAGGCTTCCAAAGTCTTGACCATATAGTGTCAGCTAATTTTGTCATAAGATTTTGCTAGGTCCAGTTGTATTATCATTCCCCCCATCTTTTGAAGTTTTAAGGTATGAATGATCTCATGGGCCTGGATGATGTTGTCCATTATTTGTCTTCCTTCCACAAAGCCTACCTGTTATTGCGAGATCAGTGAAGGTAGGAAGGGTTTCAATCTATTTTCTATTACTTTGGAGATGATCTTGTAGATAACATTGCAAAGTGCTATAGGTTTTTATTGGTCAGGGGTTTTAGCTTCATTTTCTTTGGGGATTAGGGTGATCATGGTTGTGTTTAGTGCTTTAAGGATGGAGGCAAAACTTATAGAGTCTTATACTACCTTATAAATGTCATATTTGACGATTTCCTAGTAGGCTTTGAATAACTCCAATGTGAAGCCATCTGGACCTAGTGCATTCCCACTGGGCATTTCTTGGAGAGCTTGGTCAACTTCTTCCATGGCGATAGATTTGTTCAGGAAGATTTTTTGTTCCTCCGTGACCAGGCATGGAATATGCTGAGTGATCCTCTGAATGGCCTCCAATCTGTCTTGCTGAGGTTCTTGGGCTATCCCGTGGAATTTTTTGACCATAGTGCTTTCAATCTCCTGATGTGACTCGCGCTCGATTCCATCCTGGTCCTTGATCTTCGGGATTTTGTTGTGGGATCTTTTGGACATGGTTGTTCTATGGAAGAACTTGGTGTTCCTCTCTCCCTCCTTTAGCCATCGGATGTAGGACTTTTGATGCCAGAGTGTTTCTTCCTGCTGGCATCGCGCCTCCCAATCTTAGGTCATTTGGAGCTCTTCCTTTTTCTGGTCCTCCGTATAGCCTTCCAACATGCAAGTTTCTTGGAGTTTTTTCATTTTTTCTTCTATTTCATTTTTCTCTTTGTTTATATTCCCGAAGGTATCTCTGTTCCACTCTTTAAGTTTATTTTTGATGTATTTAAGTTTCTTGTGAAGTTTGAACATCCTTGTCCCTTGCTCCTGTTGCTCCTCTAGCCACCACTGTTTTATTCTTTCCTTGAAAGTCAGGTGATCAATCTAGAATTTATCGAATCTGAAGGGTCTGTTCTTTGGTGTTGTTTGGAATCCTTCTTCCAGTTGCACTAGCCAGTGATCAGATCCACCCCAGGGAAGGATGTTGCAATCTAAGGTTAGCCCCTGCATAATGATTGACTACGATATAAGGAATCTATCGAGTCTTGTAGCTACCTAAAACTGGTTCATCTGTTTGTTGTTCCAGGTGAACTGGCCATTCTTAGTTTGGATATCTTCCATCTCCACTCTGTCTATAAAATTTGAAAAATCCTCCGCATTCCGATCCAATATTCTCGTACCACCTTTCTTCTCCGCAAGTGAGGTGATAATGTTGAAGTCCCCTGCCAGGATCCAGTGGAGGTTGGTGGATCGCGATTTTATATCTTCTAGGTCTCAGACAATTCTTTTATTTTCCTCTAGCCCATGGGGCCCATACACATTTTTGCAGAGAATCTCCTCAGTGTTTCCTATGATTTCCTTGTGTACCCTTAGGGTGTACCTAGTTTCTTCGGCTACTATTAAATTTAGAATTTGTGGGTTCCACAAAGTAAGAATGTCGCCTAAAATTTGGTGGTCTTCGATGGCTACCATCTTGTACTTTTGCCAGTGTTGTTTACTGATTGCCTCCATTCTATCTATAGTGAATTTCGTCTCTTGAATGAAACTGAGATCCAGTTGTTCTTGCTTTAGTTTATTCCTAAGGATTATTTGTTTTCTTGGGTTGTTTCGGCCTCTTATATTCCAAGTTATAACCTTCATTTAAACATGTGGGGGGGAGTGGGGAAAGAGTTTCTTGATCTTACCCGAATTTATCAATAGTTCTCCCAGCTCCTGTAGTGCTACGTTGTTTGAGTTCCTACCTTTTTTCCTATTCATCTTCTTGGGTGATAGATGCGGTTGTCCCTTGTCAACTTTAACTCCTAGGTGACCTATCTCCCCATGTGTGCATTTTGGTCCTCTGGCTTTGGCTTCTTCCCATAGGAGGAACAGGTATTGGATGTCGTCAAGTTGCTTTGTTGGTACGTAGTCGACTCCCTGCCTTTTCCATTGTTCCAATATGTTCGGAAGGTCTATCCCTTCCCTTTCCACCAAGTATTTGAGATCGGGGTCTTCTGTACCTACTTTGCTCGGGGTCATCTCTGCATCTCCCACTGCATCTTGCATGGCATCATTGTTGTCTTTTGTTTCTCCATACCTTGGGGTTGCACAACTCCCTTGTGCTGTTGTGTTGCTTGGTCGATGGGTAGGCTCTTTTGTTGCTTGGTCTCTGAATTCTTGAACTTTTGCCAAGTCATTTTCGCCTATTGTCCATTTGTTTTTTTGGTCCCTTCCTTCCATTTTATTCTGGGTATCCTGGTTATTTCCTGCTGAGGTTTTATTTTTCTTTTTATTTTCTCTATTTCTGGGGTTCGATGTTATAAACCCTTCCTCATCTTGTTGTGTTTTGGGATTTTCCGCTTCCTTCTTTTTATTAAGAGGGCATTCTATGATCAAGTGTCCATTCTCATGGCATATTTTTCATCTAAAGGGGATCTGTTCGTAATCTATGTTTTGGATCCATTCCTCATCCCCGAATTCCAAACTTATGGCTTCTGGGAGTGCTCCAGAAATGTCCATCTCTATGTAGATTCTTGCATACACTGTGTATCTTCCTTTTAGGGTGGCTTTTGAGGTCTTCGCATATTTCCCCAGTTTGTTTCCTATTGCTTCCAAGGTAGAGGGAAACCAGTAGTCTAAGGGTAAGGAATAAAATCTCAACCATACTAGTACCTTTTTGAACATTTCTTTCTCTGGGGAGAAATTTTCTTTCCAGGGTTGCATGTATAGTCCCACTGAGGCATGGAAGTATGGACCTCCCTCGAAGGCTCTGTCTCTGTCCTCTAGGTTAATAAAGACTGTTGTGAAGAAACCCTTCAATTCGAGGTGGAGCTCCACTTCTCCATTTGGCTTCCAGTGATATTTGATCCAGTTGTGTAGATTTCTTTCTGTGGGCCATAACCCCATGAACTTGCATATCAACGCATGCGTCTTCATCTGGTCCCTGTATATTTGTGTTTGTGGGTCCTCCAGTACCACCTTGGGTATCATTGTTGTTTTGGGATTTCATGGGTTGCTCCCTTCTATCATGTTAGCCTTCATGGTATCGTACACCTCATTCTAAGTTTCCTTAGCGTCTTCCTCCATGGTGTCATTTTTGTCCTGACTTCTTTCTTGATGCTTCCCTGGGTCTGATCCTGAGGTTCCTATTGTTGGTGCCTTGAAAACTCTGCTTCTTAGCCCTTTCCCTCTGTCCACCACTACCTATTTGTATGAGGGGGTCCCCTTGCCCTCCCTTTTCTTCTCATGTTGTTGTCTGTTGTGGCCGTTACTGTCAAACCCTAGCTCGCTACAACTATCAAACCCTCTTCCAAAGGAAACATTCAATTCGTTGATCAATATACTTTCTACCAAAGGCAATCCTGCAAATTATATCAATCCCAAGGGAAGACATGACCTTGCCAATGTTCATGGGCAAAGAGCCCTCATGATATGAAATAATAATAGAGTGAATCATAGCATAGACTTCCTCTTCTCTTATAAAGCGAAAGGAATATACGAATATTGAGCTCAACAACTGTGAAACGAAGACTCTACACATTTGCCTCCAGTATAGTCCATAGGGTGAAAATGTGAAGTTAGAGGAATTATACCACAAGTACTTAATAACGGTGGATGGAGGTCTACTGGCGAAAACAAGATCATGAGTCTTGAGAAACTCCTTGGCCATATCTAGAGAGGATAAAACTAAGGTGAGGGCGGAGCCGAGGCATAGGGAAAAAAGAGGCCTGTATTCTGGAGAGAAATCTGCCAACACTTTGTGCGGAAGCCTTCCCATCATGTGAAGGTTTCCAATAATCGAAAAAGGCCTTGAAGGTAGCCTTAATCTTCTTCCTTAGAAGAAGAATTCCCATGTCTCCATAAAGGCAAGAAGAAGAGAAGTATTGGAAATTTGAAGGTAAAACTCTTCTCCCCAAGCAAGGATCCATTTCATTAATCCACTCTCAAGATATCGATGATCATCAAAGCCTTTGTTGCGAATGGGATTCTTGTGGTGCTCCTGCTCTAATTTTGTCTAATCCTCTCAATTTAAATTCTTTCACGCTATCAATTCCCTCCTTTTAAATTTTAAAATTTAAATCCCTTTTTGATCGTCCATGTCGTGAGCGTACTCTACATACCACTGTCCATGTAGCCAACGTACTCTACATACCTTGAAAGTGGTACTAATGAAGATGGTGTTATTAAGGCATGGTATGGGGATGTTATGGCATGAGAGATGGAGGACCATGCAGCAGTCTCCCAATCATTGGGTTGCTGCATGGTGAATAAAATTGGCTTGCCGACAAGGAATCGATAATCCTCCCAATCATTGGGTCATTGCATGGAGGATAAAATTTCTCTGCTGACAAGGAATCCACAATCCTCGTATTAAATGACATCTTGCATGGGAAATCTGTTCAATTTGGAAAAAAAAATCATTTTACCTTTGCAAGTGATGACTTTACTCGTTGTGCATGTACTACCCAATCTTTGAAATCATTCATTGATATTATTCATGGTAGTTTCTTCATTCAATGATTCCATGATTTTGTAACCAAAGTCCTTCACCATATCTTTCAATCTCAAAGTCAATTTCCTTTATATATTTGGAAGTGAAGATCAAATATACACATACAACGAGCTTTGTAAAAGTCAAAGAGAACTGCTAAGCTATTCAGAGTATTATATGCACCTTTTCTTTCCATGTTTATGCAGTGGAAGGCGTTACCTCACCATTTGGTTTCCATTGGAAATAGCTATCCTCGTGGTTGAAAGAATAGTCCCAATTGACAGGCAAATTTCTTCATCGGTGATTTACTTATTAAATAGAAATATGGTTAAAAATTTCATCCAACCCATTTTTTTTCAAATTCCACTCACGTTACCTATCTCATCTCTTTGTTTTCCTTATCTCTTTGCTATCCCTATGGGTGTTGGTCTTACTCCTGCAAAAAAAAAAAAAAATCTGAACATACATCCATTAATTAACTAATATCGGGGAAGGATAAGTCATTCGGTACAATGTGATCCAAATTGGAGTAAGATAAATGTTCTACCTTTTGGGTTTGCCGACCATCGGTGAACGTCTAATCTCCGGCAATATCCATCCATCTGAAAACCCAAAAGGTAGCGTCTTTGTTGGAGTAGTTGACCACCACACTTTGTATTTGAGTATAATAGCATCAAAGTTGGTATTTGAGTCTCATGCAGTCCCATAAACAAAAAAAAGCATTGAAACCTGACATAAGTCTCAATATCAATAAAACAAATTCCAGATTATTTTTACATAAGTGTACCTTCATATACCCATTCAGGTTGATAAGAATTTGAATATGAGCTTCATATATCTTTCATTCAATCACATCGGATGAAAGGGAAGAAACATCAATGAAGTGTTCTACCTCTGCTTGTATACGATGTCTCCACTCACTACCATCAATCTGATTCTAAGAATAGCAAAATACCTGTGCACAATAAAAAAAATGATCTTAGATTATAACACAGAATTGGATTATGCTCAAAGCAATAATGGTATGCTTAAGTACAATTAGTAAACAATAAAAAGAGTCCATACCTCAATGTGCCTTTTATTGCACATACCAAAAACAGAGCCCATGAGGTGTGAAAGTGGGTGGTTACAAAAATCATTGCTAAGATACCTAAAGCCCGTCGATATAGATCCCCAATGTGTAGATTCTTTCTTCTCATGATTGTTGTTGTGTCTCTAGTGGCATGGTTGTTTCACTAAAGAACTTGTTACTATATTACATTTGTCTCAAAGTGTAATATCTAGGGTCTCTTGTAAGGGTGATAATATTGAACAAGGCTTGGTATACATCCAAACTTATGTGTATGGTTAGTGATTAAATAAATTAATGTTTTTGAGGTTCTAACTATTTTTTCTTTGTTATTTTACCATGTTTTCTAGAGAAAATCATGACACATGGGTTTAAATGTAATTACTTTTCATGCACCCTTCATGGAGATGATTTTAGATGGTTAGGAGACCTTATACCATGACCCACCTCTTTATAGGAGTTGCATGACTTTTTATTCAAAGAGTTCATGTACTTTCAATAAAGTGTTGCATTGCCTCCTCCAATACATCATCTTGGAAGGTATGAATAGTCTTATTCAGTTTCATGTTTTTGTACCTCTTGATCCTAATAATGTTTATGTGACTCTCTATTAGCTGCAAGAGAACATCTCTTATGTCTATGAATGTATGGGTGATGATCATGATGATTGGATGCTTTGAAATTACAAATGAATGTAGATCACTTGTCTCCTACATAGTGGTGACCACCTAACCATCCCATAAAAAACTATCATCCTAGTGCCTCCATAGTTCCTCAAGCATACTTTTGTAAAAAAAAATTCCCTCTAAGAATGTTACTTGCC
>SNQJ01S0037248.1:75498-89183 GCA_010110895.2 Picea sitchensis
AACTACGCACTTTGGAACCTTGAAATTTGGAACTATGACCTTTGGAACAATGACCTATGGAATTATGACCTCTGGAACAATGACCTATGGAATTATGACCTCTGGAACTATGACCCCAGGAACTATGACTTGTGGAACTATGACCCTAGTAACTATGAACTCTAGAATTATGACCCCTAGAACTATGACCTCTGGAACTATGACCCAAGGAACTATGACCTCTAGATTTGTGACCCCGGGAATTATGACCCATGGAACTGTGACCCCAGGAACTATGACCTTTTGAACTATGACTTGCAGAACTATGACTTGTGGAACTATGACCCATGAAACTATGACATGTGGAGCTATTACCCCTAGAACTGTGACCCCAGGAACTATGACATCTAGAGCTGTGACCCCGAGAACTATTACCCGTGGAACTATAAACTTTGGAACTACACCCCTTTGAAATTTGAACTCTGGAAATATGACCTGTGGAACTATGCCCTATAGAAATTTATGACCTGTGGAATGACCTCTAGAACTATGAACCTAGGAACTATGATCTATGGAACTATGACCTATGGAACTGTAACCCTAGGAACTATGACCTGTGGAACTATGACCTCTAGAACTATACCCTTTAGAATTTTGAACTCTAGAGCTATGACCTATGGAACTATGAACTTTGGAACTATGACCTATGGAACTATAACCCCAAGAACTATGACATGTGGAACTATGACCTGTGGAGCTATGACCTCGGAAACTATAACCTGTGGAATTATGACCTCTAGAAATGTGATCCTAGGAACTATGACCTATGGAACTATGACCTCTGGAAATATGAGGGCTAAGGAAAGTGTTGCAACGATCTCAAGGTATTTATCTTGTTGTAGTTTCTTACATTTATAATATAGATGTATGATTTTTTCCTCTCTAATATTAGTAATTCATGTTTGTTTATGTCTAAACATTGGTAGATCTGATTTTCCTCGAGAAATTAGATTAGAACTTCTTGTAAATGATCTCTTTGTGAAAAACAAGGTCGGGAGAGGTGTGTATTTTTTCTTTTGTGCAGATGAAAAATTGTAGGAGTTGGATATTGGAGCTACATCTTGGAGCTACGTCACCTTGGATAATGATAGGATAACCATCGCCAAAAGGTAAGATCTATTACCCTCTCTTCTTATCATGATTTGAGCGAAATTTGTATATATAGAGTGAAAATACATAGTGTTATATCCCTTTGTCTATCATTTACCATAGTTAGGTTGGTGAGAGCGTTCACCTATTCATAGGATATTTTTCTCTTCAACAACATGGTAAGTCTCCCATTGATATTTGACAGAGGGAAGAGAATTAGGGATATCATAAAACCTTGAGAGACAAAAATTAAGATCCAAAAACTATAAACCTGGGATATGAGGTGGCAAGATAGGTGCTCCAAGGAGCTTGGTTGATATGTCAAATTATTAGGGCTACAACTTCCTCATAAATCATGAATCCTTATGGTTGCTGGATGTAAAATTATTTCTCAATCTCACCATTGAGAAAGGTTGTCTTTACATCCATCTAATATAGTCTCCAACCCATGGATGTTGCTAGTGCAATGATAGTACGGATGGAAGTGTATCGGGCTACATGAGAAAATGTATCCTCATAATCAATTCCCTCCACCTATGAGAATCCTCTTGCTACAAATCTCGCTTTGTACTTCTCGACACTTCCATCAATTGCATGCTTGATCTTATAGATCCACTTGGAAGTCACCACATAATTCCCTTCTGGTATTGGAACAATATCCCACACATCATTCTTCATGATGGATTGATACTCTTATGTCATGGAATCTTACCAAACCTACTGACCTACTTCTTCTCCATGACAAGAAGGCTTAGTATCAATGATGTGGCTCATCGCTGAAACATAGCTCGAAAATATATGTGATCTTTTTCTCTCTCTGAATGTGCCTCGAAGAGTTGCATGTCCCTTTGTCTCCTATAGAGTATGTTGAGCACATGAAGGCCTTTTATGACCTATTGCAATGTCTCTGGGAACATCAACTGGAGCTATTGGATCAACTGGATCAATGGATGTCTCCCTCTGAACTGTTGAAGGGGGGAGAAGGTATTGTCTTGCTTTCAATCTCCATTTGATATTCTTTGGATCTTCAAAAGGCTATCTCTTCCTCAAAGATGACATCTCTTCTCACCTCAATATTTCTTTGACCAGGGATGTATATCCGATATGCCTTTGAAGATTCATTGTACTCCACAAATGTACCATTTTTTCCTGAAGGGTCTAGATTGGTTCTCTTCTACTTGGGTACATGAAAGTATACTGGACACCCAAATATCCTAGAGTGTCCAACCTCAGGATTCACTCCGCTGAAGGCTTCTTCATGAGTCATGTTCTTCAAAATCTAGTGAGGACTCCTGTAAGCAAGCCCAAAGAGAGTCTGTTGGGCTTACATTTCTCAAGTTTACTAAAATTTCTACGTTTTTTATTTATGTTTGCCTACAACTAGAAAAGAGGCTTGGGTTTTCCACCCATGCTAAATTGTAAGGCTATGATTTAGAATTATTTTTTGTCTTAAGCATTCATTTTTGTTGCCCACTTATCCTTAAGACAAGGTTGAGTGGCTAGGTTTACTTGTTTTCTTTTCAAGTCAAGTTATTTTTTTTTTTTTCATTCTTTTGCCTACGCCTTGCAAAGAGGATTGGCTTAGACACCCATTTAGTATCGTAAGGATAGTTTATCATACTAAATGATTTAATGGTTTTATGCTTCTAGTTTCATTTAATTTCCTCTTTAGTTCATTGTTTATATGTCATAATAGTTAGAAGCATTTCCTTTTTCATTCTTGTATAANCACCCATTTAGTATCGTAAGGATAGTTTATCATACTAAATGATTTAATGGTTTTATGCTTCTAGTTTCATTTAATTTCCTCTTTAGTTCATTGTTTATATGTCATAATAGTTAGAAGCATTTCCTTTTTCATTCTTGTATAAGATCTTGGAAGCAATTTCATTTCTTTTACACTTTCTTTAAGCACTTTTTGTTTCATCTATTCAACCTCTCAACACAAGTAATCTTAATTTCTAAATAAATCTACTTATAGCTTTAGGAGGATCAATAAATCTAGTAATTAGAGCACCCTCTACTCATACAACTTTCGCCACCAAAAAGGAGGCTTGTGGATGCTACTTGGGGTACTAGATCATGGATGATCTCACAGCACTAGGTGTCCCCCTTGTTGAGTGCCCAAGTTTCCCAGGTTGACCTATGGAGCTAGGGTAAGGCCTTGTTTTCCTTTCTTATTGAGCACCCAACAATTGTTTTGGCCAAAGTTGTAGGATTATTGGGGAAGTCACCTAGTTTAGGATTCATCTTCACCTCAATTAATTCAACTCTAAAATTTACTCACACAACCTAAGCTTTAATTTCATAATCTAATCTAAGTTGTTTTGGGATTTACTTTCATGCAATTTTATTTCAAGATTTATCTTTCAAGCATTTACATTTCAATTGAGTATTTTTATGGTTGAATGGTTCATCTTTAAAGTGACGCCTTAGTGCCCTTGATGGATTTGTTTTTGAGTTTTTGGTTCTTTGAAGTTGTGCACTAGTGTTTAAGATTCCCTCCTTGAAGTTCCACACCTCTCTTTTGGGGAATTAAAGCTTGGGTTGTAAGTTGTCTTTTGTGGTAAATGCATCTTTGATCTATCTTTCTTTACATATGCAAAATAAATTAAGTGTTAGATCAATTATTGCTTCACAAGTATAATATATCTAACAAGTGCATCTTTCCTTTCTTTTGTAAGTTTGTGAGTATTTGTATCTTTGTATAATCATCTAGATATTCTTTATTTGTTGATATTTGCTGTAATTCTTTTGTATCTCATTTAATTTGTAAAGTTATTCTTTCATTTTTACTTAACTCTTTTGTTGTAATTTAATTGACCCTGTTGCCCAACCTTAGGCACTAGTCATAGTTGACTTAGGAAAAGGGATGATTTTCATTAAAGGTTTGCATTGCATTGCTTCCTCTCATATAGGCTAGCTCCCCCTTACCTTTAAAAAACTAAAATGAACTCCTAGAATTTATCTAATAATTCACATAGTAACTAGGGTCTACCCCCCATTGGATTCCCTAGGAGTAAGCCTAGATGGAAGAAATCCAAATCGAGGTGATAGTGATTTTGGATTTAGGTATTGTGCCTCCAAGAACACACTAAGTGGATTGATACTTTTTCCATGTTTTCAAGTGTGAATTAGGATGGTAAAAACTCCCTTTAGAACTATGACCTCCAGAACTTTGACCTCTGGAACTACGCCCTCCAGAACTATGACCTCTGGAACTACACCCTCTAGAACTATGACTTCTGGAACTATGACCTTTGGAACTATGACCTATGGAATTATGACCTGTGGAACTGTGACCTTCCTATGGAACTATGAACTATGGAACTACGCACTCTGGAACTATGACATGTGGAACTACACACTTTGGAACTATGACCTCTAGAACTATGCCATGTGGAACTATTCCCTCTGTAACTATGACCTTTGGATCTATGCCCTCTGGAACTATGACCTCTGCAACTATGCCCTCTGGAACTATGACCTTTGGAACTGTGACCTGTGGAACTGTGACCTGTGGAACTATGACCTGTGGA
This sequence comes from Picea sitchensis, assembly GCA_010110895.2. NCBI lineage: Eukaryota > Viridiplantae > Streptophyta > Pinopsida > Pinales > Pinaceae > Picea > Picea sitchensis. Next base: position 80,166 of record SNQJ01S0037248.1, read on the forward strand.
ACTACACCCTATGGAACTATGACCTCTTGAACTACGCCCTCTGCAACTATGATCACTAGAAATTTCACCTGTGGAACTACGCCCTCTAGAACTATGACCTCTGGAACTATGCCCTATAGAACTATGAACTCTGGAACTATGACCTTTGGAACTATGACCTATGGAACTATGACTTGTGGAACTGTGACCTGTGGAACTATGACCTATGGAACTACGCCCTCTGGAACTATGACCTATGGAACTATGACCTCTGGAACTATGAGCTCTTGAATTATGACCTTTGGAACTATGAACTATGGAACCGTGACTTGTGGAACTATGACCTCTGGAACTACGCCCTCTGGAACTATGAACTCTTGAACTACACCCTCTGGAACTATGACCTCTAGAACTACCTATGGAACTATGACCCATGGAACTACACCCTCTGGAACTATGACTTGTGGAATGACCCCAAGAACAATGACCCATGGAACTACGACCTTTGGAAATACGCCCTCTAGAATTATGACCTATGGAACCATGCCCTCTGGAACTATGACCTCTGGAACTATGACCTGTGGAATGACCCCAAGAACTATGAAATTTGGAACTACACCCTCTGAAACTATGACCTGTGGAACTATGACCTCTGGAGCTATGCCCTCTTGAACTATGACATGTGGAATGACCCCAGGAAATATGACTTCTGGAACTACACCCTCCAAAACTATGACCTCTATAACTATGACCTATGGAACTACACCCTTTGGAACTATGACCTCTGGAACTATGACCCATGGAATTGTGACCTATGTAGCTACATCCTCTAGAAATACCTATGGAACTATGACCTGTGGAACTACGCCCTATGGAACTATGACCTGTGCAATGACCCCAAGAACTATGACCTGTGGAACTATGACCTATGTTAAACTTGGTTGGTCAAATACCCTTTTGTTGCACAATGTTAGCACTAGAAGTCACCTTCAGATTGCATATAATTTAAGCCCATTACCCATCAGATTATGTGAGTGTAATTGAGTTTTAAGAGGTCAACTGGAGAAGACTCAATGATAATAATGTTCTAACTCAGAAATATGGACTAGCATTTACAAGCAATTGAGGTCTTGGATTAACTTCAGTAAGTAAGTTGGAGTAAAGGTGAGTAGAAGGAAGACTTTGGTGAGAAAGGTGTAGAGGTTTTCTATGGAAATCATGTATTCAAGCAACCTAAGGAGGAAAAACTCAAACACAAGATCCTCTTAGATTCAAAGTTCAAGGAAAATGAAAGAAATCATAACAACACTATAATCAAACTTTCATCATAATACAGTTACAACAATTCATGTGAATCAGTCATTCATGAACTCTCTTAGTATCAGAGGAAAAGAAGATGGGGTAAGAAAGCTTACTTAGATTAATCAAGAAGTCTCAAATCAAGTACATAACCAGAGAACCAATGTTCTTCATCAAAATATTACAATAGTAGGGAGCCTAGCTCAACCAATCAACATTAACAAAATACTAAAACTTCTTATATATACTTACAAATGTTGCAACCACCAGGAGTGTGATCGGACCACTACATTAAGGTTTTTAGTCGACGCCTGCTCTGTCAAATTGTGTAGGCCTCCTCATGTCAGATGCAAGCCAGTCACAGTTATGTGCTTTACAGGAAAATATGTCCATAAGGAATCTTCGGATTGACAGTCTGCCTTTATGGCTACTCTCTACATGTTTTCCATTTATGGGGTGAGACCAGGTCTCAACTATCACCCCCATCTTCAATAACTTCCTTCATAGGGATCAGGATGAGGCCTGACACTCATGAATGTTTCATATGATACCCATGACCTCTGAGAGTCAACCTCAACGTCCCAAGGCCACACATATCTTCTTATGTGACCAATACGGGCATTGCAGGTGGCAGGTTGATAATGTATGCACATGGGTGATGTGGAGCGAAGTTATTTGCGCAAAATTGCATGGAAAAATGAGTGAGCGATGACCATGTGGAAGAAAGAAGATGGGGGGAGTGGAGGCTGGGATGAGGTTGCGGTGGCAGAAGGAGAGGCAGAGGTGGCAGAGGTAGTGGGGACACCAACATAGGTGGATGTGACATGAGATATAGATATCAGGAAGTGAGAGGGGTAGGGGGGGAAGGGAAGCGATGGTAGGCAGAGAGAATGATGAGTGGAGGATAGGTATGATGGGGCAAGAATCGGAATTGAAAAGGGATATTTGACAGGTGGGCAACGTTTGACTGGAAGATAGGTGTCGGCGGGAAGTGAGAGAGGTATGGGCGAGTGGTAAGCGGGCTAGCTCAGAGTGGGGGTAGGCGGTTAGTGGTTTATCTTGGGGGGGCGGGGTCTGAGTTGACGAAGAGGCACCACTTTAGTGGGGGAACCGCACCCGAAAACCACTTACTCGGACCCCCCCCTCATTAAAGGCAGAAGGTCAAAGGGAGTCTGATATGGGCCGATGACTATAGATTTGAGCGTGCTATGCTCAACCACCTAGATCTGCGTGCGCCTTAGTCACAACGTGCCAAAACATGAAATTAACCCTCCCAACTTAGGATAAAGCAAAAAAGTGGGTTTTTAACCTCCCGTCTTCGCATTTTTTATGAAGAGGTCGAAAACACACCCTTTTGACTGGATTTTGAGGGTGCTTGAGCTGTTCAAACATCAAACGTCTTTATTCTTCCTTTGGAAATCATGGGCAAAATGCCACATGATTTATACCATAATGCTCTTGAGGGAAAATCTCACTTATTTCTTGATTCCTATGAAGTAGGTTGCAAATTCACGTGTTAACATATAGGCTCCATGGAGGATAGAGACCTCCCTATGAGGCTCTAAGAATTCCTTTTGTAGCTTCAGTGCCTTAGTGTTGGGTTTGTGGAGTCATTTATAAAAACCAAAACCAAAAGAAAATTGATATTTACAATGACATGGGAAGCCACTCATGGCTTAAGTAAAAACTTCTTCAAAAAATGCCCATTTATAGGGCTACCAAAAACTTCATCATCCTCCAAATCCTGCAACTTGTAAGTGTTATTTGAAAAAACCTCAGAAACTTTGAAGGGGCCAATCCATAAGGCCTCAAATTGACCATGCTTGCCTTTATCTTGTTTAGGTGCATCCCACTTGAGTACTAGATCTCCCAGCTGGAAATCCTCTTTCCTTACTTTTCTATCAAAATCCTGCTTGATCTTCTGTTGATGGTCATGGGCTTTGTCCAGTAGTTGCTCCCTCATCTACTGCACTTCTACTAGTTGTTGTATTCTTTTGATCATATCATCTAGTTCTCCTTGATAGTCTTGGAAGAATTTTTCCACAGGTAAGACGAGTTGAGAGCGAAAGATGGCCTCAACTCCATACACCAACTGGAAAGGAGAGACACCGAGAGATCTCTTTTTTGTCACTATGTCAGCCCATAATGAAAATTTAATCTTTGAATCCCAAGCTTTCTTGTTGTATTCTAGCAATCTTTTGATGATCTTAATAAGGCTCTTGTTAGAGGACTTTGCTAGTCCATTACCTTGGGGGTAGTAAGGAGTAGAGTGAATCAATGTGATTCCAAAATCTTGACAAAACTTAATCAATGGTTCAGCTTTGAAATATGCAGCATTATCAGTGACAATTCTGTTTGGGCAACCAAATCTTCCCATAATATCTTCAAGAAAACCAATGATTATCTTATGGGAAGAATTTCTTGCGGGGATGCCCTCTATCCACTTAGTAAAGTAGTATGTGGCAGTCAAGATCCACCTATGTTTACCACTTGAATCAGGATGAATTTTCCCAATAAAATCTAGGCCCCACCGCTGAAAGGGTCCTAAAGCTACCACGGGATTCAATGGAAAAGACTTGAGCTACTGCTTTCCAGAGAATTTTTTACACTTGACACAAAACCTGATCTTTGCATAGACATCAGTGAAGAGACTAGGCCAAAAATAACCATCCCTGAGAATATTGTAGGATGTGGTTCTCCAGAAGTGATGCCCCCCACATAAACTGTCATGAAAATCATAAATAATCTTTTGGGTTTCCTGTGGGTCTAGACATATCAAAAGAACTCTCAAAGGGTCTTTCCAATATAATACTTGATCAATAAGATAGTATTTAGATGATTTGATCTTCAAGTCTCTTACCTTGTTCTTTTCCATGCCATCAGGAGGTTGCAACTTCTGTAGGAAAAATATAATTTCCTTGTGCTATGTGCATTTTTCCAATAGGAAGCTGACTTGAAAATCTTCATCAGACAACTTTGCTTGCTGATTTTCTGAACAATTGTTGATAAAATTGACCCCCAAATATTTTCAATTAGATTTTTCCAACAACCTGGCTAAAACTTGGCCTTTAACCAGTTTGATAGGCTTTATTTCAATCTCAAATTCAAAGATCTTGGCAATCCACTTGCTCCTTCTTCCATCTATTTCAGGTTGGGTGAGGATCTCCTTCATAGAAGCTTAAGGGACATATGCAATGACCTTTGAATGCAGAACATAGACTCTGAAAGCCTTGAGGGCTTTCACCAAATAATAGGCCTGATTTTCCAAGATGTCATACCTTGTCTCAACTTCTCTCAATGCCCTACTAAAAAAGGAAATGGGACGCTCCAACCTTTCAACATTTTTCTGCAATAAAAAAGTTGTTACTATGTCAAATGAAGCGAAAGAGAAAATCAGAAAATCCATGGAGTAATCAGGACTAATGAGCACATGTGCTTTAGTCAAGGCCTTCTTTATTTGATCAAAATAATTTCGAGATTTTACTGTCCACTTGACTTCGTTTCCCTTCCTCAACATGACTGTAATATATTTTACCATTTCAACAAAATTAGAAACAAACCTTCTCATAAAATTAATTTTCCTCAAGAAAGACTCAGATTCTTTCTTGGATCTAGGGAGTGACAAGGTTTGGATAACTTCTACCCTACTAGGATCAATCCTTACTCCCTCGGCTAATATTATGTGCCCCAATAATTTCCCCTCCTTCATGGCAAACAATGAATTTTTAGGATTTAAGGAGAGACCAAATTTCCTGCATTTCAAGAAGACCTTTCTCAGATAATAAAAGTGCTCTTTATCAGGCATGCAGAAAATTGTAATGTCATCCAAATAGATGACTACAAATTTATCTTTTTCTCTGATGAATGTAGTGTCCATAGCTCATTGTAAGGTTTCCCCTGCGTTCATCAATCCAAAGGGCATCTTATCATACATGAATGTACCCCAAGGAGTAGTGAAGGTTGTCTTCTCTCTGTCTTCAGGCAAGACATAAATCTGATTGTAGCCAGAAAAACAATGAATCATGGACATCCTAGATGCACCAATCACCTTGTATAATATGGGCTCCATCTTTGGCAGGGGGTAATTTTCCTTCTTAGATATTTTGTTAAGGTTCCTGAAATCGACACAAAGTATGATTTCTCCATTCTTCTTTCTCACTGGGACCAAGTTGGACACCCATTCAGAATACCTCAAAGGGATGATAATCTGGGCATCCAAAATATTTTTCACCTCTTTCTCCATAATATGCAACAACATAGGATTTATTTGTCTCAATTTCTTCCTAAATGGTTTGGCCTCTTCCATCAATGGTATCTTATGTTTAATGGCACTTGTGTCATATGTTCTGAGATCTTCATATGTCTAAGAAAACACATCAGCAAATTCTTTTAACAACTCTGCGTATTCAACACTTTGTTCCCTTGACAAGTTGCTTGACAACTTGAAAAATTTTGGATTCTTCTTTGTACCAATATTGTACTCAACTATATTAGCATCATCAACTGAAATTTTAACCTTCACTGCCACATCATTCCTGTCGAATAGTGATTCCAAAGGAACTAGTCCCTTTGGAATATGATTTCTAGGAAACTGAACAATATGATGATGGATAATTTTTCTTAGAAGAACGTCAGCATGAGGATTATTTTCAGAGTCATGATCTTGATCTATATGTAATGCAGAAAATTCATCAACAGACTCAAAAAAAAAATTGAGCTCCAGATCATCCTCAAACACCTTCCAATGCTTGACATTGTCAGGTACAGAGGGCCTATATTTCACCTCTACATCATACTTGAGTTTTGGTAGCAATGGGACTCTGAAATGGCTTGTTGAAACAGCTAAAGAATCAACCATGGTATTCTCTTCTCTTAGAATAAATGAAATGTTGAAAGCCAAGAAGAAACTCTCAACTAGGTCCTACACTTCGTTTCTATAAGCTTTGAGCCTAGGATGATTATCTTTGTAAATACTTTTGATCTGATGAACAATTATTTTTGCATCACCAAATACTGATAGCTCCTCAATCCCCATGTCTTTTGTATCCCTTAAACCCAAACCAAGAGATTCATACTCTGCCACATTGTTGGTAGCCTCAAATTCTAGCTTGTAGGACAAATCTATAGTCTCTTGATAAGGTGAAACAAAGACCACTCCAACACCAACACCTTCCTTAGAAGAGGCTCCATCAAAAAACATCTTCCATACAGAGGTAGTTGGAGGAGGGGTTTCAAAAATAGTGATGGGATGCTTTCTAATTTCAAAAGGAGGTTCAGGAGCATTAGTGAGCTGCAATATGTTGGATCCCAAATCAGTGTCAAGAGAAAAAATAGGATGGTTAGTGGGGCTTGTTTCATCACTAATGATGTAGGCAAACTGATATTCCCTGTAAAGTCTCCTTTGTTCACCCTTGAACACAGGAATGACGGCATATGAAAGATACATCTGCAAGGTTCCCCCCAGTCTCTTTATCCAAGATCTAGATAGGAGCATCATGAACTTAGGGGGAACGTCAGCCACTACGATATCCATGACCACGCTCTTCATTGGCAGCTGGAACAGAGAAATAGTCAGGTCTTTGATAACCCCAAGGCACTTAACCTTCCTGGAGTCGAAAGAATACAGATCATGGTAGTCTTTTGTAACCTCCAACCTGAGCTCTTCCATGACAATCTTAGGTATAAGATTGTGCGATGCCCCTGAATCCATCAAGAAGTTATGCAACACCTTATCATGAATATTCAATGAAGTGTATAAGGGAGGGGAGGAGTCATCTCTATCCTCTACCAAAGGCCCTAATATGACAACCGACCTTTCATCTTAGAGGTTAACTGAGTTTGTGGAGTGAGATGCAGGTTCGGGCTGAAAATGTTTTGATAGGTACCTTTTGAAATCCTCATGCTTGACTAACTCTGACATAGGTACAAGGATTCTAATCTTTTGAATCTCATGCTCAAATCTATAAGGGGAGGGAGGCTTCAAAATATCCTTCACCTCTAGGATAGGACTTTTGACCACTACTGGGGGGCTCTGTGCCTTCCTTTCTTTTCTATTGTCTGTTATATCTCTAGCAGGTTTCTCATCTCTAGTAGGTCGTTCAGGAGTGTCAGGATTTCCTTCCTTCTTCTTGGATCAGAGGTTATATCTATTCGCATCACTGGTGGTCTTTTCTCCTTTGCTCAACTCATTCAGTTGATTACTCATGAGGGATTCTTCGTATACAGACTGAGTTAAATGAGGGGTTGAAGAGTTATCTCCAAGGCAATGAATATCAGGATCAAAATCTTCTTCCTCTCCATCTTCAGTGGTAACCAGGTTATTTTGGAGAGGAGTTTTGATTTTCTGATCATCTCGGTCTATGTTTCTTTGATCTCTTTGGATCAGTGTTACCAGAACCGAATCAGAACTGGTAAAACTGGTTGGTCCGACCAGTTCCAATCCCAGACCTGTTCAAAATGGTCCCTTAAAGCGCTTCAGACTGGTTCCATATGAAACCGGTTTGTTTTTCCTGAACCGGCCAGTTCCGTACGGAACCAGGTTTTTTTTGCCAATGAGGCCCACGGCCGGAAAAGTGAGGGAATTTTTTATTTTTTTAAAAAATTAGGGTTATGTGCATGCATGGGAAGCTTTTAGAATTGTCTATATCCCCTAATGAACCTATAAAGCCAACTCCACCCCCTCTCTTTCACTCACACTACTCATTTGGCTTCTCTTGAGTTTTTGAGCTAAGGGTTTTTCTTGAGTTTAGAGAGCTGATTGCAAGGCTGAGTTGAAGAGGTTGCTAGGATGCTTTGGAGAGGTGATTGTTGGGCTCATTTGGAGAGTTATTTTGGCTCTTTTCTTGAAGTTTATTTGGAGAGTTATTTGGCCGAATTTGGGAGCATATTTGGAGCTATTTTGGAGCATATTTCTTGGACAGATTTGGAGCTTATTTCATGGGCAGATTTGGAGCTTCTTTTCAAGGTATGTAAATTGTTGTTCCAGAGTCTGTACTCAAGGCTTAAAAGTACAGAGTCTAGGAATCTTAAAGAGAGTAAGGGGTAGAGAAGGAAGAAATGTCAACCTTCGGCAAGGGAAACTAGGGTTGATTTCTAGGTTGTTGTCTATCTTCCAACTGTTCTTGGATGTTTATGTCCCTTTCTATCATTGCCCATGAACGCTCCAGTTCTACCCGGGTAGTGGATGTTTTAAGAATAGTATAAAAAATATTCAAGGCAATATGTGTTTGATCTGATAGTCCGTGTTCAATATTAGGTTGTCTTGTCACAGGGACAGTCATAGAGGAACAAAATGATAAGAAAATCTTAAAGAAAATTTTTAGATGTTGTCTCGATTTCGGTCGTATAAGGGAGAGTTATAGCTCCGATGGTGAAAACAGGATGAAAACCAAAGGCCCTTTCCCGTAACTGAGTTATATTTTAATAAATGTGTATGAGGTGTAAGAAAAACATTAAGTTGTCTATCATGTAAGGCTCCTATCAAGGGAGAATATCACTTATAAACAAAAGAAGAAAAAATATAAGGAAATAACCTGATGAAGCATAATATATATATAGAAATGTAAAATGTTCACTGGTCTTATACCTGCTGATAGCCAGTACAGAGGAAAAATGGTAAACAATATAGAAAACTAAAATTTATTCACTATAGTAGAGGTTGTACTAAATTATAGCGAAACATTCATCAGATACATATATGAAATGAAATGAAATATGAAATATAAGGAAACAAACTCATAA
>SNQJ01S0037248.1:89233-106824 GCA_010110895.2 Picea sitchensis
CAAGAATCTTGGGATTTGCTTTATATTAACTCTCGAGGGAGAAAAATCTCTATTACAATCGACCCAAAAAGGTCCAGCCTTTGTTCCTTCTAGGATTTTCAGTTACAACGAGAAGGAGATCAATCGTTTCATTTCTTTATCCTATGTCTTTATTTGGTACCAGAAGCCTGCCCTCTCACATGCTTGGTACAAGTGACACATTTTTCCACCAACTGAGATATCAACCTTGAAGGTTCCGCTTGACAATTGGCTTCAAAAATGTAACAGTCTCTAACTAATTTCGGCAACCTTTCCTCCATTTGTTGGTCTATGGTGTCAATGGCGCACAATTGCACACTTGGTTTAATAATCAATTTATCTATTTGAACTATGTATTCCAGAGTTATTTGTGAGACTTCGGCCGAATCTCTTTCTTCTTTCTCATTTATATCAAGCGAGAGTTTCGCCATATTCATTTGGCTCAATGTCTCAACATTACTCTCGCTATCAATGCCTAACAGATTTCCATCTATAGAACCAAAAACCTCTTCACAGGATTTCCTTACCTTCTTGGCTTTCAATTGGCCTTCTGATATGCTGCGTTCCCATTCTTTCAACAAAATATTACCTCGGGTCTGTTCCAAAATGGAAAACTTAGAACTTTTTCCCGATTCCTTGTTTACTGTAGCTATTACAGCCTCTTGAAATGTGACCCGAGCTGCTCCAGCTTCTCTCTCTCTGACAGATAAGTTTTCTAATACTTGATCAATAAGTAGACAATTCTCCTGAATCGTCTCTACCTTGGCAAGTAAACTTCGCTGGGCTACAGAAACCCTAATCCGAATCTCCATAGCCTGGGACTGGAATATCCCGATATTTATAACTTGGCTTTCAACGAACTCTAATCTAACCTGTAGCTGCCCTATCAAGTCTCTTTGTTGGCCTACCTGTATTTGACTGGTTTGAGCTACCAGCTCTGCTTGTTCGAGCTTAGCTTTAAGCAGCTCAATTTCCTTTTTATCGGTTATCCTTTCTTGTTCTATTCCTGTGTTTGCTTGGTCTTTAGCAGCTTCTTTTGCTATGGCTAGTTTAGCTTCTAAGGTTTTGATGAGACAATTTTTTCGCTTCAATTGATTTTTCAAAACCTCGACTGAAAATTGGTTTTCCGTAGCATACGCCCCTAATGTTCCAGCTATTTCTATCGCAAACTCCTCTTTCTTCTTATCTTTCCCATCGGTCAATACCTTAAATTTTTTGGTCGTTGATTCTGCTTCTTGGTAGAATTCTCTTTTTACCACAACTTTTCTCTTTTTATCAAAAAAGAACTCATTTGGTGGAAGCTCTTCCATCCTTATAGGTCTCAATTCTTCATTGAAAATCCACCCTGCGTCTATGTTCCCCTTAGTTGACTGTAAGGGAGTAATGGAGGCGATGGGATCTCCGATTTGCTTGGATGATTGACCTGGCGTGGCAACTGGAGTCTTCTTTTTCGGCAGATCGAGAGTTTTCATTTTTCGTTTCAGACTCCTAGTTTGCTCTTCCCTATCCTGGTGTTCTTCTTGTTTGGGTGTTGAATATTTTGAGCCTTCAGATTCTTTTTGCTGCACCTTTACTGTTCTTGAATTATCGCCCCACAATATTGGGGGAAGACAACTCCGCCGATGTTCTTGGAATTTTAAAACATCAGCCCTTTCCTCAGGTGCCAGGGCTTGTATCTGAGCCAAAACCTCAGCATAAGATCTCGTGCCTTGGAAAATGTCATCCGAGGGTGAATTTTCATGCTCAAACCTTTTAAGCCCACAATTAGTTAAGTGGTTACTTACGATCTTATGTGGATCGTGCTTCTTGAATTCGCCATGAACCAATTTCAGGTCTTCCAGGGTTGATGCCTCAGCTTTAGCATGCTCGAAATCTAACAAAGAATATGAATTTAAATGAATAGGAAAAGGTGGCCATACCTTCTTAGAATATCCCTTAAGCTCCTTTCTTATGCCACCGATTATGATTTGTCTGGCAATCTCATGGCAAGCCAACCTATCGGGTATGAATAATGGTAAGGCATTCAGAGGAATAGAAGCACCAAAAACCCTGAGATATGAAAATTCTACTTCCACGTACCAGTCGGCTATACTGCTCAGATTTACCGCGATACTGTCTGAGATCCTGGGTGGCGGGTGGCTGAAAATAGTGACATGCAGCGGTACCATCACCCAGTTAAAAATTTCATACACAAAATCTGAGGCTTTGTCTTCCCACAACTTTGAATGGTAGACATGAATGGGCTCAACCTTCGATGGAGTCTAGCTCCAACTCATCAAGGGAAAATGTGTCAGAAAACACACGACATCCATGATATACAAGGACATAAAGAATGAAGAAATATTTTCGCTCTCCCTCTGCGCTCTATACTCTGCAACTCGACTGGTCAAACTATCAGACAATAGTTTAGCCCAGTCGAAGGAACATCCTTCGGCGACCGTGTGAATTAGAGGCACCCACTGAAGGAAAACATGTGTCGTGTTTTCTCTCCCATATAATTTGCAAGTCATCATAGCGATATATTTGAATTGTGGTTCCAGAGAAGCTATTAAATATATACCATTACTGTCCGCCCTGAACTTCACAGGGTGTGACACCCAATCTTTGATTAAACCAGACATATTCTTGTCGTATTGCACACATTCCTTCTATTTAAAATTCTCTAGGAATTCGACATTGTAAACAAAATCTGACATGGCTGGCAACTTGTACATAGCCTGCAATTGTTTGCATCTGAAAGTCCCAATGGTGACCCTTTGCTCATTGACGATGGTTCTAGTTGGTATATCTACATGGTCTAATGCCCACCAGACCATATCGTAGTAAGGGAGTAGACGTGGCCTAGCCGCTACTTTATGCATTTGAGCCTGGATGATGATCTTATACTTGGTGATCAGGTCATCTTTTTCATTTTCACTGGAATCATCTAAAACATCTACCAATTCAGACTGTAGAACCTCAGAAGTATATGACCAGGTCTTGACAGAGTTGACACTTCGAGGTGAAGTATCAGAAATGTTGTCTGAAGCTTGTCCTGAAATCGCAACAGTGGCTTTAGATGATTTTCACGAGGCCATGGCGGGGGATTCTACTTTAGCTCTCCTATGATAAAAATATGTATACATACAGAAATTAGTTCACTCGTGAAAAGTTGGCACTGCGTAGAATATAAATGAAATTTGAGACAACAAATAAAAGATCCACGTCTTCGACTATTTAAAACTAGGTCGTCCTTAGGGATAGAATGGTCAAATCATTCTTAAATATAAATTTAGCAATAAAAAACGAATCCCTACTTGTCAATTCGCCACATTTCTAATTAATGTCATAAATTTTGACAATTCGTAATGCAAGTTGGCACAAAGAAAGTTTAAAATTTTCTCGGGGACTGTGCATATTAATTTTTGTATTAAGACAATGAAAATGATGGCTTAGCTTAATTAATCAAGCTTTTTTTTTTTTAAATGTTAATTAATCTTTTGGCATTAGCCTCATCGAGAGTTTTCACTTTGACCCTTTACACCTCTAAAACCCGAGATTGCGACTATTAGCTTTGGTTAATACAAAACGTAACCAGGATTAAGTGTTTAATTAATCACGTTTTTATTTATATCGCAACTTTGCGACTCGGGGCTTCGAAGGTATAGCTCCCGGGAGGCTTGTATGTCGAGTTGCGAAATTGTGAGATCGTGACTTCGTGACTCGGGGTTTCGAAGGTATAACTTTTGAGGGAAAACACACCGAGTTGTGAATTCCTGACAGAGATTAATAGCAGCTAACGTTTTACCTTCAACATTAACCCGGGTTACTAAAACAAGAATCTCACGGTTTCGGTTATCGGGGTTACGACGATAAGACTTTTGGAGCTAGCAAATGTCGAGACACGAAATCCTGATGATGCTTAACTACGGTTTAGAGTATTTTTACTCTCGGTAATGATCTAGGTAAACTTTTTAAAACTAGTTCACCATTTCGCCCCTCGGGGCTTGTAAACTATGTGATCTATAACTTCCGACATGCGACATCCCGAGGTAAAAAGGAGAGTCCCATTTAAACAATTGAAAGAATAAATATTTCCTTAAGAGTATGATAACAGTTACTGCTTGCGTGATGAGACTTCTGAGATTTTGGAAAAAATAAAGAAAAATATGAAAACCGACTTTCGATTTCGAGCATTAATATATGAAATTTTAAACAGGCTAAAAAACAAATGCGGGTCCAACATAAGCTCCAACTAGGGATCCTATTTTCCTGCAAGACGGGAAGAACAGTAGACCACGTGCCTATATTGGGTAAATGGAGTCAATGGCTTTAATCCAGCGAAGATGTTCCTTAGAACAGGATACCGAAGAGGAAAGGGACTTCGTCTTTTACCTTCGAAAAGATTTCAAAAATCAGATACTTTTTTCACTTAGCTGTAGTCCCTTTCACGGCTTTCTCATTCTTGTTACTGAATTCAGGTCTGCGTTGAGACAATCAAAACAGTTCTAGGAGACCCAACAGATCTTATGGTTATCGGCTTGCATCAAAAGAAACATTTTTTTATGCCTTTAATCAGGGAGCCCTGTCTGAACTTGGGATGTAGATCGGGTTTTGAAAAAATTGGTTACCAGAGAAGAATGATATTCATGTATAACATCCTTACGGATATCTCAGATATTTCTTCACTGCCAACGAGCCTGTTCAATACCCCGGTGAAGTTATCTGGCCCTTTTTACTGAATTTCCTTTCACCACTTCAGAATATATTTATGCATTTAAATGTTGAGATGAGGGCAATCATTTCTGAATTTCCTTTCATCATCTTTTGGACTAGATGGGGGAAATCATTTCTGAATTTCCTTTCACCAGCTGTCTTATAATTTTCTTTTTTAGAGCGTGAAGATGGGGGCAATCAGTTTATATGAGGGCTGATATCTGTGTAATATTTTGCATTATAGGTCTATCAACTTACTTTGATTACTCGGTACCAACCTTCCCTTAACTTTCACAACACCTTTGTTCGCAGGGAGAAAGGGAAAAAATAAATTTTTTGGGGTGTTCTATTTGAGAAAGCCTCAATCCTCCAAAACTGTTGAAAAACCTAGAAAAGTCAAGATCACTTAAGCATCACTTTGTTTAGAAAGGGACCGAGGAGTTGTGACTACTAGATTACTTTTCACAATCTTCTTTGAAGTTCTCGAGGTTAAAACATAATCTCTTCTCCCTACATATGCTAAACCGGAAAGATGTTGGCTTTTCAAAGGCAAACCAGAAAACAGAAAAGGGTGACAGATGGATATCTATAAACTGAAAAACATAGGCCAAAAAATCAAAACCGACTCTTGAAAATCTTTTTTGGGGGCGCTTTACTTTGAGTGACTTGTTTATTTTATCTTATTCTTTCGTAAACGATTAACCATGAAAATGTTCTTTTATTTATTAGTTCAGATGATGTTGCTCTATCTTATGAGGTTATCTTGGTTTTCTTTGATAGCCCTTCAGAACAAGTCCTTTAGGAAATCTCACCTTTACCTTACCGTTTCATTTTCTTTCCAAAATATCAAAAAATCTTTTTTATCACCTCTTTAAGCCAATTGATTTTTCCATACACGAATTTTTGTGTACCTCTCCTGCTCATTTTGTTTGCAGCTGGAAACCTGTAAAAAGGCAAATATGAAGGTTATCAAGGATTTTTGAAAGGTGTCGAAAATTTACGAAAGGGAAAGAAAATTAAAATAGCAATGCGAAATGAAATATATATACATATGTAAAAAATTATATATATGAATATACAAGTCTTTTTTTTTTTTGGGGCGATTTCTTATGTCATATAATGCTTCAAGTAACACCCGTTGACAGGGGTGTTGAATATTTCACTGTCTAGATTTTCTAGTAGGAAAGAATTTTTTCCTTTGAGAGCTGAGACTCTGAATGGCCCATACCAGAGGTGATCGAATTTACCATGTTTCACTGTTTCTTCCCTCCTTGCATCCCACCTTAATACTAAATCACCTGGGAGGAAATCTATGTCCTTTGCCCTACAGTCGAATAATGCTTTCATGTCATCTTGATACTTCTGCAACCTTTCATCTACTTCGACCCTGTGCTGTTGAACCTAGATTAGCTGGTTTATCCTCCTGGTGACATGATTAGGTTCTTCTTTCTGATCTTGCCACAATTTCATCACGGGGAGAGCTAAATTTATAGGCAACACTGCATCTGTCCCATATACCATCTGAAAAGGGGAAATGCCGATAGAATTTTTAGTGTCTATGCGATTCGCCCATAAGGCATACTTTAAATGCACATGTCAAGACTTTTTGTTTTCATCCAACACTTTCTTAATTATATTGATCAGGCTCTTGTTAGACGACTTGGCCCATCCATTTCCTTGGGGGTAGTATGTTGTAGAATGGCCAAGAATGATATTATACTTTTGGCAAAAGCTAATCATAGCCATAGATTTGAAAGCTTGGGCATTATCTATGACTATCTTTCGGGGGCAGCCAAATATTGACAAGATATTGTCTTCTAAGAAATCTATTACCACCAAGTTAGTTGCCCTTTTGGTTGGAATAGCTTCTACCCATCTAGTAAAGTAGTCTGTGGCAGTTAAGATCCACTTGTGTTGGGCGCTAGAATGTGGATTAATCTCTCCTATAAAATCTAGCCCCATTGTTGAAAAGGGGCTTCAGTTTTGACTGGAACTAAAGGTAGCGTCGAGAGTTTCTGTTTGCCTGCAAATAGCTGACAAGGGTTATAGGCGCAGACCTTGGCGTTAATGTCTGAGAAATTTTTTGGCTAGTAATACCCATCCCTCAAAATTTTGTAAGCTATGGCCCTCCAAGCGTGATGTCCTCCACACACTCCTTCGTGAAATTCACTTATAACCCTTTCTGTTTCTGATTCGACTAAGCAGATTAACAAGAAACCAAGTGGGACTTTCCAATATAGTTGATTTTCAACAATACAATACTTAACCACATGAAGATTTAAGGTCCTGGCTTTTGATGGTGATAGTTCACTTGGGCATTTTAGAGTCAGCAGGTAGGATACTATGTTTCTGTACCATTCTGATGATACAAACTTTTCCTCGATCTTAATTGCATTTGTTCGTTCATCAAACTCGTTTATGTTCATGTATTCCTCACATTCCTGTAGGCAGTTTATATCCAGAGCTCTGAGATTTGATTCAGCCAAAAGTTTGGCCAGGCCTTGTCCCTTTATTAGTTTAGTAGGTTTGATTTCTAGGTAAAATTCTTGAATCTTGGCAATCCATCGTCCTCTTTTCCCATCGCTGTCTGGTTGTACCAAAATATCTTTCACAGAACTTGTAGGTACATACGCGATTATCTTGGAGTGTAATACATATGTTCTAAATTCATTCAGTTCTTTTACCATGGCGTACGCTTGTTTTTCTATTATATCATATTTAAGTTTTGTGTCTCTAAGGCTCTTGCTGAAAAAGACGATCGACTGTTCGAAACCCTTTTCATTTTTTTGGAGGAGCACCGCAGAAATCGTGTGTTCAGAGGCAAACGAGAAAATAAGAAACTCTTTTAGATAATCGGGACTTGCCAATACAGGTGCCTCAGCTATGAATTTCTTAATGTGTGTGAATGACGTTTTGGCCTCTATTGTCCACTTTACTTCACTGTTCTTTTTCATCATATCTATGATCAATTTTACAATTTCAGCGAAATTTGGGATGAATCTTCGTAAAAAAATTATTTTTCCTAAGAAAGATTGAATTTCTTTTACATTTCTAGGAATGTTTCTAGTGTCTATCGCTTCAACCCTCTTAGGATCAATCTTAATTCCATCCTTAGATACAATATGACCCAAAATTTTACCTTCTTGCATGGCAAAGTGTGATTTCTTGGGGTTTAAGGATAGACCAAACCTGCGACATTTTTCGAATGTTTGTTTAAGATGTACCAAATGCTCTTCGTCGGATTTGGAGAAAACTGTTAAATCATTGAGATAGATGACTACGAACTTATCCCTCTCTTCGATGAAAGTGATGTCCATTGCACATTGGAATGTGGATCCTGCATTCATCAAACCGAAAGGCATTTTATCATACATGAACGTACCCCAAGGGGTAGTAAAAGCTATTTTTTCTTTATCTTGTTCATTCATGGCAATTTGATTATATCAAGAGAAACCATCAATCATAGACATTCTTTTTGCCCCAACTACCCTTTCTAGCACATGATCCATTTTAGGTAACAAATAGTTATCTTTAAGGGAGGACTTAATTAGATTTCTGAAATCCACGCACAGTCTAATTTCCCCACTCTTTTTTCTGACCGGGACCAAGTTTGTCACCCAGTCAGAATATCTCAGAGGTACTATAATTTTTGCCTCTAAAAGTTTCTTCACTTCTCTCTCGACCACATGCAATAAAATAGGGTTGATCTGCCTAAGCTTTTTTCTAAAGGGTTTGACCCCAGGCTTTAGAGGTATCTTGTGATCGATCATGGTAGTGTCGTAGGTTCTTAACTCGTCGTAAGACCAGGAAAAAACGTCTTTAAATTGTCTGAGTAGGTCCTTATACTTGCCTTTTATTTCAGGGGGGGGGAGTTTAGATATTTTAACCATCCTGGACTCTTCCTTGGTTCCTATGTCACAGTCTTCAACCTCTTCTGGTTGGGGTTGTAAGGTGGATTTTACAGGTATTTCGTTTTGATGAAACAGTCTTTCCAGAGGGATCAGTCCTTTCAGAATCTGGTTATTTTTTAGGACCAACATGCGATGCTTTGCAATTTTGTCTTGGAAATCTTGAGGGTCCTCCCCTTCTTGCATGATCCATATATGATCATTCTGATTTTATTGATCTACGTGAATTTTGAAAAATTCACCTACTGCTTCAAGAAACTTCTTAATTTGTTCATCATCCTCAAAAACCTGCCAGTGCTGGATAATATCCGGTATAGATGGTCTGTGTCTTATCTCTATGTGATACTTCAATTTAAAGGTTGTAGGAGGAGTGAAGGTCAAAGTTGCTTTAGCTAATGCATCATCCTGTAAGTTTTCTTTGCGTGGGATGAAGTGGACATTTATAGATGAGAAAAAGTTTTTCATCAGATCCCAGGCACAATTTCCATATGATCCTATCTGGGATGCTTGGCTTGGTATTGTCGATTTATTTGTTTGACTATCAACTCCGCATCTCTGTATACCTCTAGGTTTTTTATTTTTAGCCTCCTGGCAGCCTCTAATCCTAAGACCAAGGCTTCGTATTCACATACGTTGTTAGTATAATCTATATCCCATTGTAATCTATAAGAAAAAGGGACAACGAACCTTTCTTTAGGTGCCACAAAAAGCACTCCTGCACCAACCCCTTTGCAAGATAGGGCACCATCAAAAAACATTTTCCAGATACGAGTGCTACACATATCCTCGGTCATGTAACCTGACTCTTCATGCTCTACATCGTTTTCCTCTGTGCAACCATATAAACCATCGTCAAAAGATAAGTTACAATTTCCTAAATCTTGATCTGCAATGTAAATAGGGAAATTGTTCGAGTTTTGAGGGTCACTTACTATATATGCTAACCTTGTCTCCCTATACAACCGAGTAAATTGCCCACCAAACACAAGAATCGTGGCATATGTCATATCCAGTTGAAGAGAACCCCCCAGCTTGGCTCCCCATGACCTAGACAACAGTAAGTCGTACTTGGGGGGAATATCAGCAATGACCACATCCATCAAGATTCTCTTAACTAGGACCTGTGCTAGGGTGACTACTAAATCCTTTATCATTCCCATACACTTAACTCTTCTCAAATCAAATGAGTAAAGGTCTCCGTAAGGTCTAGTGATCTGGAGACCCAATATTTCCATAATAATTTTAGGCATCATGTTATGTGAGGCTCCGGAGTCTAGCATGCAATTATGTAGAAGTTGATCATACACGTTTAAGGTGATATAAAAGGGAGCAACAATGTCTTTGGCCCCTTCAAAATGTGGACCAAAAGTGATGTTGGGTTTATCATCTTCTAGGTTCAAAATGTTAGATTGGCTTTCTAGCTCTGAAACACCTATCACTTTGGTAATCTGCTTTCGATAAACTGGGTTTTTCGCTAACTCTACCAGAGGAATTGGTATATTGATTTTATTTATCTCATTTTTGAAACTGAAAACTCCGCTCGCCTTGTCAGTTTCTCTAGTTGGGACTTCTGAATCCTTCTTTTCCAACTTATTTTTCTGGACCGCCTTATTACTCATGATCTTGGTTGAAGGTGTATTTGTATTAGCTGTTTCGATTCCCTGTGTTTGGGTCTCAACCTTTCCCACTTCGGGTTCTTGTGTGTTTACTACTTTCGCTTTGTTGTTAGGTAACACGGTTTCTTCCAGGGTAGGCTCATAAGTTTGACCTCTTGGGAGAATTTTCTTAGGTTGAGTAGTTGAAATGGGCTTACTCTTAGATCTCAAGTTATACTTAGGTTGGACCTCAGCCATTATCATATCGGTTTCTTCTTGATATCTACAAAGGTCAGTATGATCTCTTTCTTCACCCTTAATAGGTGATTGTTGAGTGTTTAAAGATTTTTCATAATCCTCTCTGGTCAGGTAAGGTTGTGTGCAGTCATCACCTAAGTTCATGACATCATCATCTAAATCTCTGAAATCTTGGAGATCATTCGCTCCTATAAAATTTGTGTTCTTTAGGGGAGTTTGTGTTTTCTGATCTTCATTTTTTATCTGTATTTGCTGATTTGGGGGATTGGGATTCTTCCTAAAATCCTTTTTGGCGAAAGAATTGGCTTTGGCCTATTCTAGCTCCATTCTGGGTATCTTATTAGACAGTTCCTTAATTACCCTGTCCATATCATCTACTTTGTCATCTGTGTATCTATTAGACCCTGACGACCCTGCTTGTTCTCTAAAGCGTCTAGTTTCTTGGTTTCCCGTTTCTACTTTAGCTTTTAACTTACCAGAAGCCATCATATTTGACTCAATTTCTACAACGTCATCTTGCATTTGGTTTAGAGTAGATCCCCTTCTTTCCCGTAAAAGAAGTGCAAAATCTGGTTCAAAATCCCCCGCGAAAGTTACTTTGGCTGTGGGTTGGGACGGTTTAACCTCGAATGGGATTTTGTTATACAACTTGTTGAATATTTGAATAAACTCCATAACTGTTTCTGAATTTCTTTTTCTTAAAGACCCAAACTTGGTTAAATAGTATAGGTGGTCCTTTCTTTCACCCCTTTGTCTAAGGAAAGCATCTTCCAAGGCATCATAGGACAAGATAGATCCTGCAGGTAGACTTCGAAACCAATTTTGGACCTGACCTTCGAAGGTTTGGACAAAAATTATCGAATACACATATTCATGTTCGAGACCTAGGATGTCTGCGAACTGATCAAAGAAATTTATCGGTCATATCTCCTTCCCCAGTGAATTTTGACAAATTTTTTATATAATTTTCATGAAGATCGTGCAAAGGAACGGGCAATACCAAAGGAGCGTATCTTGCTTCCACTTTAGCAAACACTCTGGGAGGGGGGGCATTCCCTTGGCCTCTAGCTCCTCCCCCAGAAGCACTTCCACCTCCTCCTCCGACAACCGTTCCACCTCCCCCTCTGGCGGCTGCCATTGTTATTAGTGGAAAGTTGTAAAGGGGGTTTTGGAAGATTAAAAGTGAATCTTTACTTTCTTCGCGGGGCGAAAAATCCGAGGATGACTGGTAAGGGATGCGAGGGCTTGGATCTTCGGACTTGCAAGAGATGTAGTCAGGGGAACCAACGGGTGTGGAAATTGGATGTGTGAAATATTCTTCGAGACCGTGTGAGGTCGCGAAATTCAACTGAAGAGTTGACGATATATCGACAGTAGATAAATTTTCTATAGGACCTTTTCCTTTATGTTCTATAGAGGTTATTGGACGGGTTTTGCTTCTAACTTCGGAGTAGTTTGATGTTAGATCCTTAGTGTCGAAAAGAGGGCTGCATGATGTTGAAGGTTCAGAAGAACTCTTGGTCTTCGGTTGTGGGTATTTAAGCTGATAGACTGCAGGGGTCGGCTTAAGAGAGCCTCTCGCCTTTAAAATATTCTCAGGATCAGTAACAGGTGTGGTATGTTTACCAACCGGGTTTTTCCTGGTATTCCTTCATCTGGATGTAAGCTTATTAATCGTGGAGTCGCCAAGTGAAAGATTGGAAATCCTTTAAAAGGTGTGCACTCTTTGTTCACTATCAAAGGGTGGCACTTTCAACGAACAATGTCATTTTCCTAGGGAAAATGATTTCATAACTTCGGTCCCCGACAACGGCGCCAAAAAGATGTTGTTCCAGAGTCTGTACTCAACTCTTAGAAGTACAGAGTCTAGGCATCCGAAAGTGAGTAAGGGGTAGAGAAGGAAGAAATGTCAACCTTCGGCAAGGGAAACTAGGGTTGATTTCTAGGTTGTTGTCTAGCTTCCAACTGTTCCTGGATGTTTATGTCCCTTTCTATCGCTGCCCATGAACTTTCTAGTTCTACCCAGGTAATGGCTGTTTTAAGAATAGTATCAAAAAGATTCAAGGAAATATGTGTTTGATCTGATAGTCTGGGTTCAATATTAGGTTGTATTGTCATAGGGACAGTCATAGAGGAACAGAATGATAAGAAAATCTTAAATAAAAATTTTAGATGTTGTCTTGATTTCGGTCGTATAAGAGAGAGTTATAGCTCCAATGGTGAAAATAGGATGCAAACCAAAGGCCCTTTCCCATAAATGAGTTATATTTTAATAAATGTGTATGAGGTGTAAGAAAAACATTAAGCTATCTATCATGTAAGGCTCCTATCAAGGGAGAATCTCACTTATAAACAGAAGAAGAAAAAAGATAAGGAAATAACCTGATGAAGCATAAAATATATATAGAAATGTAAAATGTTCACTGGTCTTATACCTGTTGATAGCCAGTACAGAGGAAAAATGGTAAACAATATAGAAAACTAAAATTTATTCACTATAGTAGAGGTTGTACTAAATTATAGCGAAACATTCATCAGATACATATATGAAATGAAATATAAGGAAACAAACTCATAACACAGTCGTGACGGAATCGAGAATATTCGGATTTGCTTTATATTAACTCTCGAGGGAGAAAAATATCTATTACAATCAACCCAAAAAGGTCCAACCTTTGTTCCTTCCTTCTATTGTATATTTATACAAATTTACATATGATGGAATCCCAATCATTCCAGGATTTTCAGTTACAATGAGAAGGAGATCAATCATTTCATTTCTTTATCCTATGTCTTTATTTGGTACCAGAAGCCTGCCCTCTCACATGCTTGGTACAAGTGACACATTTTTCCACCAGCCGAGATATCAACCTTGAAGGTTCTGCTTGACAATTGGCTTCAAAAATGTAGCAGTCTCTGACTAATTTCGGCAACCTTTCCTCCATCTGTTGGTCTAGGGTGTCGATGGCGCACAATTGCACACTTGGTTTAATAATCCATTTATCTATTTGAACTATGTCTGCCAGAGTTATTTGTGAGACTTCAACTGAATCTCTTTCTTCTTTCTCATTTATATCAAGTGAGAGTTTCACCATATTCATTTGGCTCAGTGTCTCAGCATTACTCTCACTATCAATGCCTAACAGATTTCCATCTATAGAACCAAAAACCTCTTCACAGGATTTCCTTACCTTCTTGGCTTGCAATTGGCCTTCTGATATGCTGCGTTCCCATTCCTTCAACAAAATATTACCTCGGGTCTGTTTCGAAATGGAAAACTTAGAACTTTTTCCTGATTCCCTGTTTTTTGTAGCTATTACAGCCTCTTGAAATGCGACCCGGGCTGCTCCAGCTTCTCTCTCTCTGACAGATAAGTTTTCTTATACTTGATCAATAAGCAGACAACTGTCCCGAATCGTCTCTACCTTGGCAAGTAAACTTCGTTGGGCTGCAGAAACCCTGCTCCAAATCTCCATAGCCTGGGATTGGAATATCCCGATATTTATAACTTGGCTTTCGGTGAACTCTAATCTAACCTATAGCTGCCCTATCAAGTCTCTTTGTTGGCCTACCTGTATTTGACTGGTCTGAGCTACCAGCTCTACTTGTTCGAGATTAGCTTTGAGCAACTCAATTTCCTTTTTATCGACCATCCTTGCTTGTTCTATTCCTGTGTTTTCCTAGTCTTTAGCAGCTTCTTCTACTATGGCTAGTTTAGCTTCTAAGGTTTTGATGAGACAATTTTTTCACTTCAACTGATTTTTCAAAACCCCGACTAAAAATTGGTTTGTCGTAGCATACACCCCTAATGTTCTGGATATTTCTGTCGCAAACTCCTCTTTCTTCTTATCTTTCCCATCGGTCAATACATTAAATTTTTTGGCCGTTGATTCTGCTTCTTGGTAGAATTCTCTTTTTACCACAACTTTTCTCTTTTTATCAAAAAATAACTCATTTGGCGGAAGCTCTTCCATCCTTATAGGTCTCAATTCTTCATTGAAAATGCACCCTGCGTCTATGTTCCCCTCAGTTGACTGTAAGGGAGTAATGGAGGTGATGGGATCTCCGATTTGCTTGGATGATTGGCCTGGGGTGGAAACTGGAGTCTACTTTTTCGGTGGATTGAGATTTTTCATTTCTGGTTTCGGGCTCCTAGTTTGATCTTCCCTGTCCTAGTGTTCTTCTCGTTTGGGTGTTGAATCTTTTGAGCCTTCGGCTTCTTTTTGCTGCACCTATGTTGTTCTTGAATTCTCACCCCGCAATACTAGGGGAAGACAACTCTGCTGATGTTCTTGGAATTTTAAAACATCGGCCCTTTCCTCAGGCATGAGGGCTTGTATCTGAGCCAAAACCTCGGCATAAGATCTCGTGCCTCGGAAAATGTCATCCGAGGGAGAAGTTTCATGCTCAAACCTTTTAAGCCCGTAATTGGCTAAGTGGTTACTTACGATCTTATGTGGATCATGCTTCTTGAATTCGACATGAACCAATTTCAGGTCTTCTAGGGCTGTTGCCTCAGCTTTAGCATGCCCAAAATCTAACAAAGAATATGAATTTAAATGAACAGGAAAAGGTGGCCATACCTTCTTAGAATATCCCTGAAGCTCCTTGCTTATTCCACTGATTATGGTTTGTCTGGAAATCTCACGGCAAGCCAGCCTATCGGGTATGAATAATGGTAAGGCATTCAGAGGAACATAAGCACCCAAAACCCTGAGATATGAAAATTCTACTTCCACATACTAGTCGGCTATACTGCTCAAATTTATCGCGATACTGTCTGAGATCCTGGGTGGTGGGTGGCTGAAAATAGTGACATGCAGCGGTACCATCACCCAGTTAAAAATTTCGTACACAAAATCTGAGGCTTTGTCTTCCCATAGCTTTGAATGGTAGATGTGAATGGGCTCAACCTCCGATGGAGTCCATCTCCAACTCATCAAGGGAAAAGGTGTCAGAAAACACACAAAATCCATGATATACGTGGACATAAAGAATGAAGCAATATTTCCACTCTTCCTCTACGCTCGATACTTTGCAACTCGACTGGTCAAACTATCAGACAATAGTTTAGCCCAGTCGAAGGAACAGCCTTTGGCGACTGTGTGAATTAGAGGCACCCACTGAAGGATAAAATGTGTGGTGTCTTCTCTCCCTTATAATCTGCAAGTCATCATAGTGATATATTTGAACTGTGGTTCCAGAGAAGCTATTGAATATATACCATTATTGTCTGCCCTGAACTTCGCAGGGTGTGAAACCCAATCTTTGATTAAACCAGACATAGTCTTGTCGTATTGCACACATTCCTTCTCTTTAAAATTCTCCAGGAATTCGACATTGTAAACAAAGTCTGACATGGCTGACAACTTGTACATAGCATGCGATTGTTTAGGTCTGAAAGTCCCAATGGTGACCCTCTGCTTGTTGACGATGGTTCTGGTTGGTATATATACATGGTCTAATACCCATCAGACCATATCATAGTAAGGGAGGAGACGTGGCCTAGCCGCTACTTTATGCATTTGAGCCTGGATGACGATCTTATACTTGGTGATCAGGTTGTATTTTTCATTTTCACTGGAATCATCCGAAACATCTACCAATTCAGACTGTAGAACCTCAAAAATATATGAACAGGTCTTAACAGAGTTAACACTTCAAGGTGAAGTACCAGAAACGTTGTCTGAACCTTGTCCTGAAATCTCAACAGTGTCTTTAGATGCTTTTCGCGGGGCCATGGTAGGGGATTCTACTTTAGCTCTCCTGCGATATAAATATGTATACATACAGAAATTAGTTCACTTGCGAAAAGTTGTCTCTGCATAGAATAGAAATAAAATTTGAGACAACAAATAAAGGATCCATGTCTTCGACTATTTAAAACTAGGTCATCCTTAGGGACAGAACGGTCAAATTGTTCTTAAATATAAATTTAGCAATAAAAATCGAACCCCTGCTTGTCAATTCGCCACATTTCTAATTAATGTCATAAATTTTGACAGTTCGTAATGCAAGTTGGCGCAAAGAAAGTTTAAAATTGCCTTGGGGACTGTGCATATTAATTTTCGTATTAAGACAATGGAAATGCTGGCTTAGCTTAATTAATCAGGCTTCTTTTTTTTAAAATGTTAATTAATCTTTCAGCATTTGCCTCATCGGGAGTTTTCACTTTGACCCTTTACACCTCTAAAACCCAAGATTGTGACAATTAGTTTTGATTAATACAAAACGTAACCAGGATTAAGTGTTTAATTAATCATGTTTTTATTTATATCACAACTTCGCGACTTGGGGCTTCGAAGGTATAGCTCATGGGAGGATCGTATGCCGAGTTGCAAAATCACGAGATCGTGACTTCGCGACTCAGGGTTTCAAAGGTATAACTTTTGAGGGAAAACGCGTCGAGTTGCAAATTCCCATTAGAGCTTAACCGCGGCTAATTTTTTACCTTCAAAATTAACCCAGGTTACTAAAACAAGATTCTCGCGGTTTCGATTATCGGGGTTACAACGGTAAGACTTTTGGAGCTAGCAAACGTCGAGACACGAAATCCCAATGATGCTTAACTGCGGTTTAGAGTATTTTTACTCTCGGTAATGATCTGGGTAAACTTTTTAAACCTAGTTCACCGTTTCACCCCTCGGGACTTGTAAACTATGTGATCTATAACTTCTGACATGCAACATCCCGAGGTAAAAAGGAGAGAATCGTTTAAAAAATTGAAAGAATAAATCTTTCCTTAAGAGTATGATAACAGTTACTGCTTGCGTGATGAGACTTCTGAGATTTTGGAAAAAATAAAGGAAAATATGAAAACCGGGTTTCGATTTCGAGCATTAAGATATGAAATTTTAAACAGGCTAAAAAACAAAGGTGGCTCCAACATAAACTATGCACTTACTCCCCTTAAAAATGTTGTTTTTTATACAAAACAAATATTGTTGTTTTCAACTTTTTTTCTAGGCTCTAGCCTCTAGAAATTAAAATTTAAAACTTAAAACTTAAAACACATAGTGTTTTTATTTGCATATTTTTATTTGTTTCCATGTCTCCTAAAGACAAGAAGGATCCAACATGGCTTCATTGCCAATTGATTGATGGTTCAATGGTTTTT
>SNQJ01S0037248.1:106834-123304 GCA_010110895.2 Picea sitchensis
GATCCAAAAGGCCTTCGTGGTAACCTTGACTCATTTTTTTTACCCCGCACTACCCCTGGTTATCAACCCACTATTGATGCCAAATGGAAGAAGATAGAAAGGGAGGCTACTTGGGAATGCATTGCTAGGTGGTGGTATGATGTAGACATACCTTTCAATGTTGCAAGGTCTGTTTATTACCAACCTATGTTGGATGTTGTAGGTTCATGTGGATCGGGCTTCAAGGGACCTAGTTATGAGGATATTAGGGGGAATCTGTTAAAAAATGAAGTTGAAAGAGTAAAGGAATACCTCACAGAGTTCAAGGAGTCATGGCCTAAAATAGGGTGCACAATCATGTATCATGGATGGACTTATCAATGATCCCACACCATTCTTATTGCTTTCCCTAAAGGAACTATGTTCCTTAAATCAGTGGATGCATTTGATCAAGTGAAAGATGCAAATTTACTATTTCGTCTTTTGGATGAAGTAGTTGAGAAGGTGGGGGTGCAGAATGTTGTACAGGTTATCACAGATAATGTCGTAAATTATGTTGTAGCTGGAAGGATGTTAGAGGAGAAGCATCGTACCATTTGGTGGACTCCATGTTCAACCCATTGTTTGGACCTCATGCTTGAGGATATTGGGAAAATTGAATGGGTGAAAAAAATAGTGGAACAAGGTAAAAGCATAACAAGGTACATCTATAACCACTCATGGGTTTTGAACCTTATGAGAAAAAACACTGATGGAAGAGAGCTTGTTAGGTCAGCTATCACACGTTTTGCAATGAATTTTCTTATGTTGCAATCCATGATTGACCAAAAAGCCAACCTGAGGAAGATGTTCTCTTGTGATGAGTGGAATTCATCTCAATGGAGCAAGAATGCCGAAGGCAAAGAAATTGTTGAAAAAGTGTATGAGAAATCATTTTGGAAAAGGGCAGAGGAGATAGTGCTATTTAGTGCACCTCTTGTGAAAGTCTTGAGAATGGTGGATGGTGATAAACCAACCATGGGTTTTGTTAATGAGGCCATGGATCAGGCCAAGGAGGCAATAAAGGAATCATATCAGGGTAAAAGGTAAAAGTATCTTCCTTTGTAGAGAATCATTGATGAAAGATGGAATAAACAACTCCATCGGCCTTTACATGCTGCAACATATTACTTGAATCCTAGGTAAGTAGTAAGTAATTTCAAATTTTTTAAGAGATATTATTAAATTTTATTTCGAAAATGTTTAAAATTTAGCTAATGTTTCAAAGTTCAAACTCATTGACTCTTAAGTTTTAACACTTTGAAAGGTACCATTACACAAAAGATTTTGAAGCAGATGGGGAGGTAAAAGAAGGATTATACAAATGCATTGAGCGCATGGTCCCTGATTCCAATAAACAAGATGAGATACACAACAAACTCTTGCATTTCAATGAGAGTATTGGTACCTTTGGCATGGCTATGGCTGTTCGAAGTAGAGCAAGAGATCCACCAGGTACGTAATTGTAAAGTCTTTCAAAGTTTCAATTATATTATTCATGAAAAAAATTAAATCAAACTTTCAAAATCCTTTGCTAAATCTCTTTTGTCTTTACATGCAGCTTATTGGTGGTAGCGATTTGGTAGCCAGTGCCATGAATTGCAGAAATTTGCAGTTCATATATTGAGCCAGACATGCAGTGCTTCTGGGTGTGAATGCAACTAGAGTGTTTTTGAGCGTATACACACCAATAAGAGAAACCGTTTAGAGAAAAAATGGTTGAATGATATGGTCTTTGTTCAGTATAACCTTAGGTTGAGGCGCAACCAATTGATGAACAAGACCCATGAATCCAGCAACATATTCTTGGATGATATTGATCCCTCATCAGATTGGGTTGTGGATACTCAGCCAGTAGCTTTTGACCATGAAGACGTTTCTTGGATGGATTTGGATCCTGAGCCACATCAGGAGAATGTGTCCACCGATGTTGCACCTGTATCTTTGCCTTCTGGACCAGGGGAATCAATCCAGGCTCAGAATCCCCCTATTCAGTCTACTCATGTTGAGAACGTAGATGATGAATATGAGTCCTCTAAGTCTTCCTTTCAGTATGAAGATTCAAATTATTAGATTGTGTAGTCTCTGACTCTCTAGAGTTATTTTTGGCCATTTAGAGCCTTTTTGATGATGTATTTTGATTCGGCTATTCATATGGACTCATGGACTGCACTTACTCTTAGTGCTATTATGGTTTTATACACTATTACTTGTTATATATATATGAGAAACTTTGAAAATTTGTGTATAATGGTTTGGAATCTAGATTCACATGGATGCAGATGAATATATATGAGAAACTTTGCAAATTTGTGTATAATGGTTTGGAAGCTAGATTCTGGAATTGGATTCACATGGATGCACATGAATATATATGAGAAACTTTGAAAATTTGTGTATAATGGTTTGGATTCACATGGATGCACATGAATATGTATTTGTTTTTCAAAAATTTGAATATTTTATGTATTTTTAGTGACCGGTTATTTTCCGGTTCCGGTTTTTGGGGTCGTCCGGTTCGGTTCTGGTAACATTGCCTTGGATGGTCTGAGGGGCATTAGTTGGTCTTTTGAAACTACCCATATTATTAGCAATTTGGGGATTTCTATAGCTCTTATTTCCTTCCAATTCGAACCTTTCCATTCTAGCAGAAAGTGACTTTAGTAGATTGGTTACTTCATCCATTTGAGGGGGGGCAACAAAGGAACTAGAAGTCGAAGCTTTAGAACTACCCTTCCTTCTATCTCTATCAACCTTACTCCTAATCTTATCAACTTACAATATATTAGATTCTAATTCAATGGCTGCATCTTGCATATGAGCCAAGGAGGTAGCTCTTATTTCTCTTAACAAGAGGCAGAAATGAGGGTCAAAAGCACTAGAATAAGTAATCTTTGCAGAGGTTTTTGTAGGCTTAATCTCAGTGGTAATTTTATTATACATTATATTAAACCTCTTTGAGAAGTCAAAAACATATTCCTCCTTTGTAACGTAGAATTTTTTTATTCTTTTTTCACGATTATTGAAATAGACAAAAGACAAAAAAATCAAATATACCCCAAAAAGAGGAAGGGAAAAGTATTTTCTTTTTATTGGCAGCACAATGAGTCACCCTTGGAAAAAACACATCCTTCCATTTGTTCGTCAAGCTCTAGGATTTAATATGACCTTAGGAAGCTATTCTCGCTACGTAGAGCTATGTCCTTCTCCAGTTGGTTATTCTTCCAAACATATGGAGAGTTTGCATTGCCTCCTGCATCGTGAACTTATGTCAATGCCATGCTGCCTAAGTCTCATCATTTGTTGTTCTATTGTCCAAGGGAAGTTTTTACCAAACCTGAGTCGACCCCTCTACAGTTTGTCTCTTGCCCTCATGCCAAACCATCCCAAAAGTCCAATCAAGTCTTTGTTCGAAGTCAATGAAGCCTTCAATCTGATCATCAAGATCCTCTAGTCCATGCCCGACGAGCCATCAAAGACCTATGGGTAGTGAAGTCATACACTCATATTACACTCCTACCCGAGTTTTGAAGATTTTGAAGTTGAGTCTCGAGCTCTAAAGACCTCATCTCCAGCCATCAGGCCTTATCATCTTCTAGAAGATGGATACTATACATGTATAACTTTTTGATTTCAAGATGTAGATCCATTGTGTATTTCTCACGTCTACACTTTATATAGTTATATGACATGGATCTGTAGTGTATTTGATTGGAATCCATGCTTTTATTTCATCCTGAGCATGGGTATGCCCATCTCGGTGAGACAATTGTTATTTTGCATATGACACCTCTCAAATTCTGGTCCCTAGGCTCACTGGTTTGGTACTTTGATAAAGATTGATAATGTATTTCGGCCATCAGATGCTCTTCTGACCTCACACATTAGGGGGAATATGTTATAACCCTAATTTTCACCAGACATGCTTTCCTGGAATCAGGCCATCTCATATTCCTTCTTTGCCAAGCTAGTACTAAACAACTCTTCTTAAAAACACCCTTTTTAAAGGCACACGTGCCTTACACCACTACAACCCACGTGTACACGCTAGCTGACCCACTACAGCTCGCGTGTACCTACAAAAGCACAAAAAAATGGAAAGTTGTTGATGGAACACACAGTTTTGGGTAAGTTAACTAAACCTTTCAACTATGCATGGCCAGTCACTCGACCAAATACCTAACTCCTTCTAGCCTATAAAAGAAGGGGTAGGTGTCCCATTTGTAAGGAGGAAAAATCATAGTAAAGAAACTCTACCCGAATTAGAATTCCCCTTGCCTCAACCTTTTGAAACTATTGTGTGAAGAGAAGCATATACAGAAGCAGTTGAAGCACAGTTGAAGAGGAGCCCAGGACTAGATTTGAGGAGCATTGGTCGATCTCACTATTGTAAGGTATTCTTGTGAGATTAATAAAAGAAGTACTTTTCCCATCCTACCATATGAGGTTTTCATTGTTTGAATATTGATTACATGTTGACTAAATCTCTAACCCATTAGTTCATAGATCAAATGCATGTGGAGTTCTTTGTTTGTCTTTTGTGAATGCAGGTCAGCACTGGGAGGAGAGTTACAGTCGAAGAGTGACCAAGCATGAAAAGGGATCTACATAGAACACGGAAAATAAGGTACGACAACTTGATCTCTTTAACCTTGTATTTGCAGAGGAATAATGGGGTTTAGACATGGGATGATGGTAGAAAGTAGGAAGCTTTAGGTCATTTATGCATGCATGATAAAACCCTTAGTGCTAGTCTGTATGAGGGATTTCACACCTAAAACAGAATTAGTGACCATACTGGGGATCTCTCGGATTTTCTGGGGATACATTTTTGGTAGTTTTAAATTGGTTTCATCACCTTTTTTCTAAGTTTCTGCAAGAGTCTGAGCTAGTAGGGATTTTGGTCTTCCATACCAGTATTCCATGCTTTCTTTTCTTAGCTGATTTTTATTTTAAGGAAGTCACAAAGGTACACATGGCTTGTATAAGGCCTTCATTCATGTACCCGGGCCCTACCTTCACACAGCCCGCGTGCACACGCTAGCTGATGAAGTGTCAGTCACGTGTCTGAGTTCAGAAAATTGTTTTTTAGAGAGGCAGTCATCCTCTCCCTTGTCAGAAGTGATCCTTCTCAGGGGTTTTATGGATCTCATTATGGTCTCTATTTTTGCAGTTTGTAGCTTAGGTACCACCTCAGATTGGTTTTGTTCTATGAAATTTTCCTTGAATTGTTTTTCTTTTCGTTCAAAGTAAGTTTCCGAGTCTTCAAGGGACTCTGGTTCTCAATACCAGTAGTCTCTGCAAGTGTTTGATTGGTTTTTTTTTTTCATTTTTGAAGAATTTCAGAGGTACACGCAACCTGTATTAGGCCTGCATGCGTGTACACGCACTCTGACCTTACACATCTCACGTGCACATGTTGGCTATTGAACTGTCAGCAGCGTGCCTGCTGAGAAAAATTTTGTTTAAGGAGAGGCAATCATCCTCTTCCTTATCAAGAGTTATACCTCTCAGGGATTTCCTTGATTTAATCTTGGTCTTTTTCATAGCAGTCACCAACTTAGGTCTGATTACAACAATAGATTTCTTTTTCATTAAAAAGTTTTCCTAAAATGTTTTCTTTCATAGGGTTTTTAGACAAGTGTTAGAGTCTTATTTCATCAGTTGGTGTTTTATTGTTAGTGACTCTTTGCAATCTGCACTCAAGCTAGAAGTTTTCTTGCTCTTTACTTGTCGTCATTTTTCCGTTTTGCTTTGCGAGCATTAAATAAATAAAAAATCTTTTATTTCTTGGTTAAGTAGTTGTTGGTTTGCAATAGTAACTAGGAAAAGTTTTTCTTTCATAAGTTCTTGGTTGTTTACTTAGGACAATAAGTAGCTCGTAGTTGAGCGAAATCCTATTTTGAGTTTGCTGTTCAAAGATCTTAGAAAAAAATTTATTTTGAAAAGTTGATTAAAAATTTTGTCAAAAAGAAGTTGTTTTGTTTCGAGCTTTCTGTGTATCTTTTCTTTCATCTCTTAAAACATCACTAGTTTCACTTTCATAACATTTGACTTAAGACAAGCCATAAAAACTTAATGATTAATTAAAATCAACTAGACTTTATGTTTGCAGGGTCCATCAACTAGTCTAGGCTAGAGCCTTGATTTAGGTTGGAGAGGAAACTCTTTAAGGATGCAAAACATACATAAGAGTCTGTGCTAGGGAGTGTTAAAAGTCTAGTATCGTGAAAGTTATCTGGGACCCCCCTCTAACACAGGGGATAAAAACAATGTCATGTGCAGAAAGGTAGTGGAGATAACCCCTCCAAAGCTAGACCAAGCGTAGTGGGGAACGCATATAGACGGCTTGTTTTGGGATTCCATCGATTGCATTTTCCATGGAGCCTCATGGGTCTCGAATCCATTCAAGGTCTTCATTTTTCTTCCGAGCCACTTGATTTCGATACCATTTATAGGTTTCGGGCTTGATAACCTGCTCATTGTGGTCGACCCGACTGTTGATTGTACTCGCCTGGTGACTGTTCACGCACTGGCAACCTAGTTGCCATTATTTTAGGGACTTACATAGGTGACTGCGGGCGTAGACCACGGTACCTAGGACAGACATCGGGCCACACTTTGTAGAGTATACTTGGAGGGTGCTTTCATATTTGAGTTGCACTTGCACCAATAAGTTTCTCTAGTGTTGGTTGTTGTAATTGTTCTTCCAACTAGTTTAGTATTTTCTTGTTTTATCTCGTAGGAACTTTTTCTAGTGTGTGTTGTTTTTGAACGAATAAAAATCCCTAGTGTGTCTTTGATCTTCTTACACAGTGGAGGATCACGAGCTCCGCCGGTCATGAAGGCTTCTTGGCCTATCACTGGTTACACTGGAGCCACCTCTGCCACCACTAAGGTGAAATATAGACCAACAAGGGTCTTTTGAAGCAACTAGATCACATGAAATTGTGCTCGACCAACATCCAGAGGAACCAACCATTTCAGACCTTGGAGAAGAAGATCTTAGTCCATCCAAAACTCCAACGACTGATATTTCAGCACCCATCATCATACCAATTTATCCTTATGAGCACCAGACAGTGTCACACGGAGCAATGGAAATAAACATTGCCACTTCTTCCAGGAATTCTCCTATTCCCACTATGACTGTCACCACAGGGGGTGTTCCACCTCCTAACCCACCATCATCGGTACGAGCCACCATGGTCTCGACTACCTCTACCTCGAGCATTGGTTCGATCCCGTCTTTGGCGACGACCACTACTCCTTTCACGCATAGTGCGACAGGTGCTCCTTTCTCATACGGGATGCCCAGCTCAGGTACAAGCCCTGTACTTTCCTACTCCACTTTACAGACTTTAGGTCTGGGGGAAGGGAGCTCTAATGCTCCTTTGCAAGGACCCATGGGGGCCACTTCAGCTCCCTTTAATGCTTTCCCTTATGGAGTAGGTCATATACCTCCTTCGTCCCCTTTGCTCAACAGTGCCCACCAGCATTCTGTTGGGCCGAACGCAAACCATAGTTCATTTGGAGCAGGGAGTCAAGGAACACCTTCTCATAATATGTCGCTAGGTTCAACATCATTTTCTTTGTTCGGTGCATTTGGTAACAACACTTTCTTGTGAGTTGCTTTCCCGACTGGGGGCAATCCCGGTTACGGACAACCTAATGCTATGCAGGGTACTATTCCTGCACAGGGGGCAAACCCAGGAACTTATTCCACACCAGGACCTTGGAATTCTTGGTAGGGATCAGTTCCCTCGTCAGGACTGTCGATCGAGGGAAACTCTTTTCACAACCAATGGAACCCTGGGCAAGGTGCAGTACCTATTCCCATGGGATCGGCATGGGGCAACCCTTCCCAAAGTCCTCTGAATGTAATGCACGCCCAACCATCTATGTCCTATTTCAGGAATCAGCCGATGATGTCTCCTCAAACGCAGAATCTGTACACTGGTAAAGGCCATGGTTTTAACCAAAACCTGGGCTAGCAACCCAACTTTTCCTGGCAACCTAGTGCCATTCAAACTCCAGACCCCTTTTACCATGGTTATCACCAACAAACCAAACAACCTTTCCTGGAAACCTTGAATTTTCCAGACTTAACAAGGTTTTTGAATGACCCTATCTGTCACGATCCACGTAGGCCCCCTATGCCAACGAAGTTTCCTTCAAACATACCAAATTTCAAAGCCAAACCTAATGAAGATCTAGGGGATCATGTGACTACTTTTCACCTTTGGTGCTCGTCTAATTCGTTGAAAGACGACTCCGTACAGTTGCGATTATTTCAACGTAATCTCATTGGGGGTGCTGTGAAATGGTACATTGAGATTGACTGCTCAAGATACTCTTCCTTCGGAGAATTGGCAATGGATTTCCTAAACCATTTCCAATTACCTATGAGATATGACGTTGGCACAGAATTTCTGGCCAATTTTGAACAAACAAAAGTGGATGATATCTCTGATCACATCCAAGAATGGAGATGCCAGAAGAGTTTTATTAAGGTGCTAGTCCCACCAACATTCCTTCTTGAGTGGTTCCTTAAGTCTTTGGTCCCACAGTGATCCAAAGACTTCTCAACGTCATGAGTGTTTTCCGAAGAAGATGCAATCATGCGAGCTCAACAACGTGAGCTAATTTATTCTTAGTCTGGTCTACTGTATGAAATCTTGCTAGATGTGCCATGATCAGTACTTGATAAAACCAAACAGAGAGATGGACCACATGCCGATGGTATTGTTGGTTTAGCACAAACAAAGCCCATTGAAAAACTGACAAAACAATTGCAACAATTGTCTATACAACATACAACGGCCAGCGAGACTATTGTTCCGGCTGCTCCCCCTACCCAAACGTCAGATGTACACAGTGTGGAATCGACAAATATGAAGGCCACCCAACAGCCTGATGGAAAGAAGAAACAACGTAATAAGGGTAAGGGGGATAAGAAACCCACTAATAATGCTAGCGGGGGAAACATCAAAAAAAGGAAGTCGAAGTATCCGTGTAATCTGTGCGTGGAAGACCACCCAGCTCACCAGTGCCCTCGGCTCGCAGAGGCCCAAATTTTATTGTCACAACAACAACCTGCTGTGTTAACAAACCCATTTCAACATGGCCAAAATATAACTCAAGTCTCTACAAGCATGGAAGGGGGCAGTCAAGGACCCCCTCCATCTTCAAACAATCCTGCATCCGTGAATGTGTATATGATGAAAGGTGATGCCTATATATTGACTAGAGCACATGATTACATCAATCCAATAACCTCTGAGAAAGGTAAAGAAGATGAAACCCCATATCTTCCTCTCTATATCGAGAATATGTTGGGCAAAACCATGACACGCATCCCAAAAGGTGTGTTTAAGAAAGCTTCTCACAACCCAAATGCAAGGGTGGCCCATAACTACTTCGTGGTGGAGAATTTGTCTCAAACCCCTTATGCGATGTCTACTTTGGAAGTCCTCCAAAGCTTCCCTTCCCAGAGAAAGGCTTTTTTAGGCACTTTAGGATCCACTGAGACTTGTAATCCAGGTACGATCATGCTTGATACAACCGACTTAAAACCTCATCTCCCTTACCATGTAGCATTCCAGATAGTAGTGGCTTACACCAAAAAAACTTTTACTTGGAACATTTTCCACACGGTGGTTGATGAGGGCGCCTCAACCTGTGTAATGTCTTTGGCATGTTGTAAGGCCATCGAACAACCCGCTTTTTCACCATCACCTACTCTTCTTACCGCTTTCGAAGGTCATTCATTCTGACCACATGGCATTATCCCCTCTTTACCCATGCAGTTAGGTGGGAAACCCGTGTGTGTCGAGGTTGAAGTGGTCGATGCATATATCAACTACAATCTCTTGTTAGGGAGGAGTTGGACCTATACTATGCAAGCAGTATTTTCTACAGTTTTCTAGGTCTTGTTGTTTCCACACGAGGGTCGGATCGTGATCATTGATGAGTTGTCTTTCTCCCGTCCTGACCCTTCATTGGGGGCATCCGCGGTCCCAATGATTGATAACCCTCAACCTGGTGTCGTCAACATAGGGGTTGGTTTGTGCCCACCTTTGATGGGTACTTTTGATTACCCACCTCCTCAAGGCGATGTTAAGTTCATATCTGACCACCATAAGGTTGAGATTTTCCAAGTTTCGTCGTTTCGCACAACTTACTTCAACAATCCATGGATTATTCCTTCTCCATTGGCCACGATGGAAGGGACAGGGCACCATGGTATTTCCATGCCCTTGTCTGTGGTAGAAGTGGCCTACTCTTTAGTCCATCAAGCTTCCACTGACCCTGATCCGACTCCCGCATAAGAGTTAGATCTGATTCTAGAGCCTATTTGGGCTCAAGGTTCCCTTGCTGATACAGATTCTTTAGACTTAGTATTTCCCTTAGACGAAGCAATCGTTGAAGAAATGACTAGTCCAGACAAACCCTAGGACGATCTCCATCACAGATCTTACTTCCTCCCAGAGTTAAGCAGAATTGAAGTAGGGCAATTCACTTTGACTATGACT
The DNA here is from genome assembly GCA_010110895.2 of Picea sitchensis. Taxonomy (NCBI): domain Eukaryota; kingdom Viridiplantae; phylum Streptophyta; class Pinopsida; order Pinales; family Pinaceae; genus Picea; species Picea sitchensis. The sequence goes on from SNQJ01S0037248.1 coordinate 117,388, forward strand.
AGAGATAGGTATTGTCCTATCAATCCTTTGGCTACACATGCTTTTTATGCTGAGGGTAATATGGAAACCATTGCCAAAACTATACCTATTAACATCCCCATAACCCCTGGAATCATGGAGAATGTTTTCATTGAAGCTAACTACTCCCCTGAAGAGATTTGAATCTACACAGTTTTATTTAAGGAATTTCGCGACATTTTTGCTTGGTCTTATGAGGAAATTCCAGGCATCAATCCAAAAATTGTTGAACATGAAATCACAACTTATCCTGACGCTAAGACAGTTCAGAAGAAGCTTCATCTAGTTAATCCTAAGAAAGCAACAACTATTAAGATTGAAGTATTGAAACTTCTCAAGGCAGGTTTTATCTACGCCATCCATTTGACCCAATGGGTGTCGAACCCCGTGCCGGTTGACAAAAAATAGGGTACGGTTCACGTATGTATGGACTTCCGTGATTTGAGCAAAGCCTCTCTAAAAGATAATTTCCCCACACCATTTATTGACTAGATATTCGATGAATGCGCAGGTTGCGAGGCCTTTTCTTTCATGGATAGTTTTTCAGGATATAATCAAATACAAATCAAACCCGAAGACCAACACAAAACAACATTCATTTGTCCATGGGGTACATTCGCATATCGTAAGATGCCTTTTGGTCTGAAAAATGTTGGTGCTACCTTTCAGCGGGCCATGTATTTTTATTTCCATGATCTCAAACATATTGTCGAGGCCTACCTACATGATTTATCATCACGATCGCGTAAGAGAACTGATCATCCCACACACCTCCGACTTATCTTTGAGCGATGTCGCTACTTCTAGATTCACTTGAATCCCAACAAATGTAGTTTTTGCATGGCGTTGGCCTGTCTACTAGGTTTCATAGTTTCAACAAAAGGGATCATGGTCGATCCTCTCAAGGTTGAGGAAATAGTTCAGTTTCCTCCCCCATGTACAATCATTCAACTTCAGAGTTTACACGAAAAAATGAACTTTTTGCGGCGTTTCATCGCAAACTATGCCGAGATCACAAAGGGATTTATGTGTTTACTGAAGAAGGACATTCCTTTTCATTAGGATGAAGCCGCTCAATGTTGCTTCATCCACCCAATTATAACAAAGATTTCTTATTATACTTGGCTATAGCAGAGTCGACCATCAACATGGTCTTAGTTTGGGAGGATGATTTGCTCTCGAAATATGTGAATTATTACCTGATCCGAGACCTGGTTGGACCAGAACTCAATTATTCTCACATTGAAAAACTTGCGTTGGCAGCAGTTCATGCTGTCCAATGGTTCCGTCATTCTATTTTGTTTCTCAAGACCACGGTCATTGTCATTGTGAATTTGTTTCAATACGTGTTGAAACGACAGGTAATCGGTGGAAAGATTAGTAGATGGATAGTTTTCCTCCAGTAATTTGACTTAGATTTCATTTCGATGAAATCCAAAATGTCACTGGTCTTTACGGAACTCATCTCAAAACTTTTGGTCGAGTCAGGTGATGCTATGCCTGAAGAGTTGCCTATTCAAGGAGACATGTTTTTGATAACATCTTTGTCACACACCCACTACAACAACTTAGATTTTTCGTATTTTTCTTTAAGGAATAGAATTCTCGAGACTTCTATGGGGCCTAGTGCAGACCCTCTCTTCCCTTATCCTCCTCCAAATGACCACAAGCTGGCCTTAGTGCAAGTGACTTTTGCAATTCGCGAGTCGGGAATCAAGACTCTCAACTCCCTTTTCTCCAAACACCAATACCCGAGATACTATACTGGTATGGCTCCCTCCTCACTAGCACCTGCTACAGGTAACCGTAGGCTAGGACAAACACTGGCACCACTCGCAACCTCGCCAGTTGAGGTGTTGAGCTCTCTTGCTCCTCCTTCGTGAATCCCTGAGATGCGAGAGGTGAGTGTTGTGTGGACTCTGCCAAAGCAACGCGCACACACCACTTGTCAACCCTGCTATACTTTGCTCACAAAATGTGTCACCATCGCTCCTCACATGAGACCTCGACTCTCGTCATTTCACGGCCTTAGCAATCAAGGTGCAACTTCTTCATCCTGCAAAACCCCAAGCCACAATAAGTCAATAGTGGGTTGACTCTTTCCCAGTGTGACATGTGTCCACCACCGGTTACCCACTTCCTAGGCTAAATACTAGCGCTACTCGCATATCATGACTTCACGAGTTGGAGTGTTGAGCCCTCATGCTCCTCCTTCATGAGTTCCCAAGATACGATAAGCCAACAACGGGTTGACTCCTTCCCACATGACATGTGTTCATCACCTGTCACCCGTTCCCACCTTTCTCTGGGCGCTTTTTGTTACGCCACCTGTCAACCATGTGGTCCCTACTTAAGGATGGGTCATGTGATTGCACGATCCCTTGACACTCAACACTTCGTGACTTCTACAATCGAAAAGAAACTCCCTCAAGTTCCGAACCCCCGATAGGCGATAACCACGAAAGTTCTGATCCAACTATTCTCCCATGCCTTGGGTCCAATGACAACGATTACGTCGCGATCTCGCGAATCGTGAGTTCATACAGTCCTACCCTTGACCATACCAAGTCGTGAGTTAGCGAAATGCTACTCTCCTGCCTATACAAAGGCTAAGATCAACGGTCATTAGGGCTCCATCAGATCCTTGGATCTACGGTCCTGGGTCCCATCGCTACTTGCAAAGTCTGAAAGGGGTGAGGTGTTAACGCCTGTGCTCTTTCTCTAGATCCACCGGTCTTGACAAATTTGGGGTATTCCCCAAAGGATTCTAACCATTCATCTACCAAATGATAGGGTATTCTCTCTTTCTATAATTGGGCTCGCTATCCCATCTGAGCTTGAATCACAAAATTCAACTTCTCGGGGCTTCAAACTCCCACGACTTCGAGACCTTAGAGAGCTATCCTTCCTTGCATAAGGTTTCCAGACCCAGATCACATGAACCTTCAGATGGTTCTTGGGAAATTGTCCCAAATCTTAGTCGAGTCTCTGGGTAAAGGTTCGACACGGTTCCAAGGTTTATGGGGTAATCCCCGGAGAAGAGTACTCTCGAGGGGCTTTCCTAGAACATTACGAGAGTCAAAAAAACAAGACAATTCTTGGTGGAGTGAACTCATGCCCCAAACTTAATCATTTGTACAGAAACCAACGATGGCATGTAAGCATACACATACATCCATTATTTCCAGTCTAACACACCAGGCAATCATTCTACATAGAAATTATTATGGGCATATAAACATAAGCATGTATTCATGATATTCAGTTCGAAATAGAAGGTATAAAATACTTATTAGATCTACCAGGTGTGATGCAAATTCTAAGAGGGGTGCTTGTTTCCACCCAACCATAGGCTCAGTGACTCTAAACGGATTTACCACTAGCCACCCCCGAGCTAGACCACGATGCTTTGAGGTTCAGTCTCCTACTTCTAGCTCAACAGAAATCAAGGAAGAAGGTTTCTCTCCTTCTCCTAATGCAGGAAAATAATCTAGGACGAAGGTTACTCTCCTTCTCCTGGTATTCATAACTCCCTGTGTTTCCAGGGTTTCTCCAGTTTCTTTCATGATCCCCCGTCACGTGCACTGCTCTCTTCCTTACCACATTTCCTCTCTTGCCAATTTCTGTCTGCAAAGTTGCATGTGGCACGAATTTTTCCATCCGTGTTCAAGTCTGAGGGATGTTATGTATGGGCTATTCACCCCCATCCCCTCATTAGCTCTTGAGGAGCCTCCCCACCTACCAATCTGACGGGAAATCCATTCCAGGATCAGAGAGTTGCTTTGGTTTGTGAGCAAGTATAAACCAATACGGTACTGGCTCGATGGAAGTTAACGCAACCATTCCAGGTCCCTTCCACCACCTCTCATTAGGTATCATGGCCTCTTTTAGCACATCCCTCTCCCAGCAGTCATGCAACACATATCCATAACATAATTTACATTCATCGACCTTTTATGCAAAGGTCCGTCAAATCAAACATTCAGATCTTTGAGTTTACCATAGTTATTGCCCAATATAGTTATTTTTACAGACTGGGGGAAATAGGGTGTTACAATTCCCTCCCCCTTAAAGGAACGTCATCCTTGATGTTTTGTCTATCAATATGACGTGTATGTTCAGAAGTAAACAAAATCAGATATGCTTGTTTCATGGCATCTTCCATTTCTCACATAGCCTCATCCGGGACAAAATGTTTCCACTGCACCTTGACCTGTGCAATGGTTCGGTTCCTGAGTGGTGTTTCCTTTCTGTCTAGTATGAATTGAGGTTCTAGAAGGAATTCTCTCTTCAGTTCCACCTGGATCATAGACCAGTCAATTATATGATTAGAATCATGTACATATATCTTCAATATTGAAACATGGAAAACATTATGTGCTTTTACTATGGGAGGAAGTGCTAGCCTATAGGCTATAGGTCCCACTCTATCTAGAACTTCAAAGGGTCCCCAATACTGAAGTGCCAACTTGGCACAAGCTCCCATCCTCAGGGAACTCTTCCTGGACCTAACTCTGAGATATATGTGGTCTCCCGTCTTGAATTCTCTCGGAGTTCTCTTTCGGTCGGCGTAACTTTTCTGTCTGTTCTGAGCGACCTTTAGATTTTGCTTTATCTGAGTCACTTGTTGTTCCATTTCTTTCAACATGTCGGGTCCAATAGTAACTTTGTTCATGGGATTACTCCAACTGACTGGAGTATTGCACGGTCTACCATAGAGGACTTCGAAAGGGCTCATCTTCAAGGATTCTTGGTAGCCATTGTTGTAGGTGAATTCCACCAGTGGCAGGAAATCTTCCCACTTCTTAGGTTGATGAATTACATGCATTCTTAGCATGTCTTCCAATATTTGGTTCACTCTTTCTGTCTGTCCATCGGTTTGAGGATGATAGGTGGTGCTAAACAGTAATTTGGTCTCTAGACCAACCATGAAGAATTTCCAAAACTTGGAAGTAAATTTTGTGTCTCTGTCAGACACGATCTCTTTAGGCATACCATGTAGTCTAAATATCTCCTTCATGAATATGCTAGCGATATCTATTACCTTGCAAGTCGATTTGACAGGGATAAAATGGGTAGACTTGCTCAATTTATCCACCACTACCATGATGGTGTCATTCTGTTTGCTCGATGTTGGTAATCCAGTGATGAAGTCTATGGAAATGGTTTCCCACTTCCATTCCGGGATTGGTAGAGGTTGTAATAATCCTGCTGGGTGTTGGTGTTTTGCTTTAACCTGTTGGCATTCTATGCATTTGGCTAAGTACTTAGTTATGTATTTATTCAATCTAGGCCAATAGAATTGTTTCCTGGTGGCTGTGATCATCTTCTTGTATCCGGGGTGACCAGTATATGGTATTTTATGTAGTTCATCCATTATGAACCTCTTCAATTCATCACATTATGGAATATACAATCTGTTTTTGTAAGTTAGCAGACCTCCATTTATCATCTAGTAGCCTTCATACTTTATTCCTATGGGTTCTTTCTCCAGGTATGAGGTCACAGTCTGGAAGAATGTGTCTATTTCTTGTGCATTATTGACTCTTTCCTTGACATTCGTCTTGCAGGTGCTCACCATTGCCAGATGAATTTTTTTCATACTTCTGCTAAGGGCATCCACCGCCTTATTTTCCTTTCCTTTGATATGTTTGATTTCGAAATCAAACTCACTGAGAAGGGCCATCCACCTAGCTTGTCTAGCATTGAGTTTTGGTTGGTCAAATAGATATTGCAATCCACAGTGGTCTGTCATAAGTACAAATTTTCTTCCCAGGAGGTAATGCCTCCACATTTTTAAGGCGTGCATTATGGTGGCCAGTTCTAGATCATGGGTTACATAGTTGACTTCGTGCTCATTCAATTTTTAGGATTCATAGCAGACTACACTTCCTCCTTA
>SNQJ01S0037249.1:15474-39022 GCA_010110895.2 Picea sitchensis
GGGGGGGGGAGTCCGAAATCATAGGAAGGGGACATGTGGAAAAGTGGAAAACAATTTTCCGGACCTCCCCGCCCCCTCGTTAAAGTTCAAATGGCAGGGGGGTTGCAGACAAAATGGGGGTCATTGATTTGATTTGCATTGGGATGGGTGAGTGTATGAACTTAGGATATATTTAATTTGTGTTTATTTTATTTTTTATTATTATTGTTTTTTGTTTTATTTCGTTTTACTTGTTTTTTTTATTTTCGTTTTTGTTTTATGTGTTTTTATATGTGTTTTTAATGTTTTTTTTTTATATTTTATTTATAATGTTTTGTATTTATGTGTTTTGTTTACGTATTTTTATTTTTTGTTTTGGTGTTTATGTTTAATTTTTATTTATTTAAATTTTTAATTGTTTTTATTATTAAATGTTTCTTAATTAGTTTTTATTTATTTTTTAAATTATTGTTTTATTATGTTCTTAATTTTATTATTACCCTAACCCAATTACTAACCTAATTACTAATTATTAACACTATTAATTTAAACTATTTATTTATTTATTATTAATTACCCTATTAAACTAATCTAATTACTAACCTACTAACCTACTAATTAATTCTTACATTATTAATTTAAATACTTATCAGACTAATTAATATTTTATTATCCTAAGGTTAACTTTGTTTATGCAGGGATGAGTGGTGGGTGAGATGTGGTCAATGAGATAAATGGACAGGGGAGTGAGAGGTGCAAAGGTGAATGAAGGATTGGGAAAAATGGATGGAGGGGCGAAGTCTTTTGAGGAAACCCAGGAAAGCCAGGAGCCTTTTTGGAAATAATTTACAACATAGAATATTATTTTCAATCTCAAAATCACTTAAAAATGGATATCAATCAGCATAATGATTATCCTATAAAATCATAGGAACCTAACATAGGCTCCACTTGGGGATGGAAGCTCTGAAGAGGTGTCAAGAATCGCAGATCTCTGAATATGCAAATCAATGCTTTATCCATTGGGTTGTTCCCAAAATTGAAGACTGAACTTGTTCTGTGTCCTGCCTTTGTACCTATTTCAAACCTGTGAGCTGCAACCTGTGACCTTCTCCAACTAAACTCAACCCACTTTCAAAATGAAAATCAAAACTGTAATTGCTCCAAACTGAAAATGAAACTTTGAAAGAAAAACTGAAATGTAATGAAAAAATTGCTTGCCCAACAAACTTATTTGCACACCTACCTACCCTACACTGCTGGAAATCATGTTGCAGGATCAAGTAATATGAAAGATCCAATATAACCAATCAAGTAACCAATTTAATGATTTTACTCCTTGACTATGCTTTATCACAATCAAAAGAAGGCAATGTGATGGCTAAAGCAACTCATAATGTATTTGGTTTTCACAGTGAAACCATAGTTGAGCGTTTAAATAGAAAAACTATTCCATGTACATGGCTATAGGATCTTTAAAATCATAGATACCACACCTTGCTTGATAATTCTGAATATGTTATGTAACTTGATTGCCATGTTTTCTTTGTTCATAGGTGTTGTCTTCTCGTACATACTATTCCATATGTGATTTGTCCAACTCTTGATCCACATCATAACATTCCTCATTATCAATACCAAAGGGCAAAGACAAGAATGTGTCTTTTTGTCTCTGATGAAAAGAGACTTCAAAAGAAAAATCCTAAAATGAAAAATTTAGGGGTATTTCCTGATCTTTTAAAACCTCAAGTTATTTTTCAATGTCCTTGTCAAATTCATCCAAAAAATGGATCTTATCATCTGAACTTCTTTTAGATGATTTTAAATAAGAAGACAAACATGAAGAAAAGTTTTCATCAATTTCCTCATCAGTGTACATATCATTCCACTCTTTAAAACCATGAATAGAAACAGGGGCTACTGCAAATTATGTCTTTTCCATCCATGTTTCCAAGAAAATAATCCAAAAAACTAAAAAAGATCTTATGGATTTGGTGGGTAAACCATCATCCCAACTTCTACATTTCCCTTGGAATGAATCATAAAACAATCTGAGGAAAACATCTTCATGTTTGACTCTAATAAGCTTAGTGAAATCACGAAAATTTGATATATGCTTCAAAGTCAAGCTCAAATCCCCACCATTAAATTTTGGACCATTTCTCAAACAATATCCACCCTTGGGTAAAGGATTTGGAAAACCATAAATCTACGAAAATTCAAAACATGCATACCTTGAAACAATTGTAGCAGCATATGAGTCCTTCATTAGCCCAGTGGAATCATCTTCAAACTACTTATCTAATGTGTGGAGTCGCCAAGTGAATGGTACAACCTTCCTGTGTTTGGATTTTGTTCACCATCAGAAGTCAAATCTGAACTTTGATGCACATTTCTAAGGAACGGCCCCAGTATGGTCGCCAAAAATGTTAGCACTCTGTAATTTCTCAGGATAAGGAAGAAATTGACAGAGGTAACAACAAACCTCTTTGGATTCCAGGATCTAGGCCTTGTAGACCCAGAGAGGGATCTCTCTATAAGTTTTAGCTTTGTTTTAAAGAAGATATTAGGCTATCTATCTAGTTCAGGGTTTAGTTTTTTAAATCGGTTGGCTGGAACAGGTAAAATGGGCCATTGGGAAATGGAGTCACAAGTTGCAGTTCAGTTAAGGACATGTTCTACAGGAAACCTTACAGGGCAAGGTAGGCACCTTTGTTGGATCCTTTAAGGTTTGATGAATGATTGGGAAGAATTAATGAGTGGATCAGGTTATAACAAGGCAATTAAGAATCCTGGAATTAACCTTCAAGTAGAAAACACTGATATTGCTTCAAACCAGAACATGGTGTTTTAAAACAAATCATGAACTTGATTCTCTTTAAAAAAAATAGAGAAAAGAAACACATATGAAAATAGAGAAAAAATATTACAGTAAGAAACACTTCACCAACATTAGTGACACAAGAATCCTGCAACTATTGTAATTGTATTACTGTATTTGATAAATTGTGGCTCTGTGAGTTGATTACAATAATGAGCACTTTTTCTTCAACAAGTTCCAACACCTATGCCTTATTCCATTCTATCTTTTATAATATCTCATTACATTATAGTTTCAGATCCTATAGAATAGGGGATTGAATCCCTTTTTTAATTGTCTTTAGATAATTCTGGAAAATACCTAATTAATGATCCATCAAAATAGGGATTTGATCTAATCTAGAAATCATATGATATGGACTGAGTTTATAACACTATCTTTGATTTTAACCACTAAAAGGGTAAAAATAAATAATTACAAACTTATTACGAAATTTTTAAAACCTAAAACAAATCAATCATGTCTTCATTTGATAACCACTTGTCTTTGAGTTGTCTTTTAATGAGAATCGGGCTGCTAAAACTAGGGCTGAAATAACGAGCTCGTATCTCCTGGATCTTGATAGATGTGTAAAATATGGAGGATTTTTTTTCATATCATCTTGTTCTAAGAAAAAACCTCTTTTGGTTTTATGAAATTCATCTCCATCTGTATGGGATCTTCATTTGAAAAAAATGTGTAAGACAGGTAGAAAACGAAATACTGAAAATAGGCCCCAAAGAAATATTCTATTCTCCCATTCTGTAATAGTTGTGAGAACACTGGGAGAGGTTATTTTTATTTGTCTCATTCCGAGAAAAAACCTCTTTCGGTTTCTCAAAATACCTCCTGGTTTGCCCGTAAATCGCCTCGGAAAAATACTGGTCGAAATGGGGAAAAATGGTTTTTAATTTGGGGGAAAAAGTGGTTTTAGGAGGGAAAGTGGTTTCAGAGGGGGTAGAGTGGTAAGTGGTATAGGAGGGAGGGTCTAAATCATAGGAAGGGACATGTGGGAAAGTGAAAACCACTTTTCGGACCCCACTTATTAAGAGTTTAGATGTGATGGGAGATGCTTAGGACAAAATGGGGGTCTTTGATTTGATTTGCATTGGGATGGGTTCTTTGATTTGATTTGCATTGGGATGGGTGAGTGTATAAACTTAGGATATATTTAATTTGTGTTTATTATTGGTTTTTGTTTTATTTCGTTTTACTTGTTTTTTTATTTTCGTTATTTTTAATTGTTTTTATTATTAAATGTTTCTTAATTAGTTTTTATTTATTTTTTAAATTACTGTTTTATTATGTTCTTAATTCTATTATTATCCTAACCCAATTACTAACCTAATTACTAATTAATAGCACTATTAATTTATACTAATTAATTATTTGTTATTCATTACCCTATTAAACTAATCTAATTACTAACCTACTAACCTACTAATTAATTCTTACATTATTAATTTAAATACTTATTAGACTAATTAATATTTTATTATCCCAAGGTTAACTTTGTTTATGAAGGGATGAGTGGTGGGTGAGATGTGGTCAAATAAATGGACAGGGGAGTGAGGGGCGCAAAGGTGAATGAAGGATTGGGAAAAATGGATGGAGGGGCAAAGTCTTCCGAGGAAAACCAGGCAAGCCAGGAGCCTTTTTGGAAATAATTTACAACATGGAATATTATTTTCAATCTCAAAATCACTAAAAAATGGATATCAATCAGCATAATGATTATCCTATAAAATTATAGGACCCTAACAGGATCGGTAGTTTGGGTAATTATTGTGCATGCCACAGGAAGACGTCAGTCGTCGATGGCCGATAGAGAGTGGATCAATGGTCCAGATTGCTTTCGACCTGAGATCGATGGCCCAAATTGCACATATGAATAATTGTGATGAAAATTACAATGGATTGGGATGAAACTTATGGGTTTTTTCCATAGAGAGGAGGTCTAAAAAAGTTCCAGAGAGGACCCTTGTCCAATTTTGCCTGAATTTAGCAGAAATTGCAAAATAGTGGTTTTTAAAGATCTAGGTCCAGATCATTGACATAATCCCATATTAAGCTAAAACTCTCAGAGAGCATATAAAAAGTAGACACAAATAACCCACGGAGGAACTGAATAAATCCTATGGGGATTGGAATGGAGACACTGAAATAAGCCAAAATCCACTATTCTGGACCACTTTTGGGGGATTTTTTAGATTTTTGGAGAAGGAAAAGTGACCCTAGATCAAAAAACTGGAAAATTTTAATTAGTCAACTTTTTATATAATCGTCAATACAAACAACTTTTGTTTATTGAAATTTTTCTAGAAGTGCACCGATTGAGAGATAATCAGTTCTGCTAAAAGTTCTAAGTCTGAAAAAAAGAGTGAAAAAAAGGACAAGGTTGCAGATTCCAGATTGCTGTATTTTTTTACTGGAACATCATATTCGAATTTTGAGAGTTTTTATGAATTATTCCCTGTTTTTATTATTATCTATGTCTTATACAAAAGTTTCTCCAGTTCTTGACATATTTTCTTCTGCAGTTGACAAAAGTTAGCATTTCAATAAAATTACACAGTAGAGAAAATGCATAGAAAGGAGTGAAAAAAGATTTTTCAAGAAGCCATAACTTCCAGCTCAGAGATCGGATTGGGGAGTGAGTATAGCCATTGGAAATATATTTAAGGAAGGAATGCATCTAGGGAATCATAGTGTGAATTGATGCAATGTGTCCTTCATAAATTGATGAGGAAACATCTTGTATTCTAATTAATGAAATGTTTTGCAATACACATGTTCTAACAATAATTATTACATGCACATTTCTTGCAGAATTAAAGGTACATAAAGAAACTTTAGTTATTATATGAGGACTGAAGTTATGGAAAATGCTCAAGGATCTTACAGTCGTGAGGAATATATCAGAGGTCTGCATGTTAGCATGGGGAATGCTAAGACATAGTCAAATGGAAGAAGAGATAGGCAAGAGCCTGTCACTATGAGAAGCTTGCATAGGGAAGTGCAGATCTACATGGTTGATAATGGAAGGATTATGAAGGCTTAGGAAGAGATACTTCAGATCTTAAACATGTTGCATAAGAAAGTTACAAATATTTTGGCACCAAGAAAACAGTTAGTGCTAGACAAGTATCATCATCTAGATCCCATAGAAACAGGGATGATCATGGAAATTATAGGAAGTCAATAAGCATGAGTAGACACCATCATTCTCCAAGGCATTCCACTAGAATAACTCATGCAGGTTCAAGTCTGGGGAGCAGCCCTAGTATGTCTCCTATTCATTGGCAAAGAAGAAGGCCCAAGGAAAACATCTTGCAAGGTGAACTCAAGAAAATCAAGCCACCTACTTTCAATGGTCAGCACCGGAAGGGTGAAGAGGCAGAGGCTTGGCTATTGGAAATGAATAAATATTTTCAGCTGCATGATTACCCCTTTCGGGTAGAAGCTAGAATTTCCACCTACCACTTGCAAGGAAAGGAAGCCATGTGGTGGGATCAACTTAAACAAGCTAAGAACCTGGATGAGAAGAGGATATCATGGAGGAATTTCAAAGGATACTTCCAAGTGAAATATTTGTCTAAGCATTACTATGAGAGAAAGATGAAAGAGTTCTTTGAACTAAAATTGGGAACCATGACAATGGAGGAATATGAGAAGCGGTTCTTTGAATTGTTGAAGTATGTTGACTTCATAAAAGATGAGAAGGTTAAAATCCAAAGGTTTCTAGGTGGATTACCCTCCTTTTATAGTGACAATATTCAATATGAAAACCCCAAGACATTAGAGGAAACCATAAGACGAGAAAGACACCTTTATGAGCAAAGAAAATCAAGGCCAGTGTTCCAAAAGGCTTGGAATGACAAGATGAAACGGAAAAAGGATCAAAGGCAGAAAGGTTTTAAACCACCCTTTTTTGGAAATAACTCCCAAGCAAATCAGCAAGGTCAGACAACCCAAAATGAGCAAAAGAATACAGACTCATTTGGGAAAAGGCCAAGGAAACATCATGTTCAATGTTGGGGATGTGAGGGAAATCACTTATATAGGGACTTCCCTCACAAAGGAGAAAGAATAAGGTCTTTCCAAAATATTTAGGAGGCTGAAACACTGAAAGACATGAGAGGAAGCATGGAAAGGATTTATGTAGCCTAGGACAACAAGAAAGCCAAATAACAATCCCTCATGATAGAAGTGGAAGATAATATTGATAACCAACCCATAGCAATTTTAATTAATTATGGAGGCAACCATAGTTACATAAATGCTAACATTGTTGAAAGAATTCACTTGCAAATAATTAAGCATAATAAATCTTGGTTAGTTCAGTTAGCCACAGGGGCTAAGAGGAAAATCAATGAGTTGGTTAAATATTGCCCGATAGGCATGAATGGACTTAGCATAAAGGTAGATGTAAACATCATACCGTTGGGTTCATATAATTGTCTAATTGGCATGGATTTTTTGGAAAAACATAATGATGTCCTAGACTGTTACAATAAGACAATCACATGTCTTGATAAGGAAGGAAAACAAGGCAATATTCAAGGCATTCCAAGAGTTGTAGTTGTTAGAGAGATTTCAGCTATGCAGTTGAAGAAGAGATTTATGAAGGGATGTCAGATGTTTGCATCTAAAATGGAGGAGGAAACCAAAGACAAAGTGGAAAGCATTGAAGACCATCTGGTCTTAAGGGATTTTGAAGATGTTTTTAGAGAAATTACAGGATTGCCACCAAAGAGGGACATTGATTTCTCTATTGATTTGGTATCAGGAGCTTCCCTAGTTTCCAAGACACCATACAGTATGGGTACACCAGAATTGAAGGAGTTTTAGATGTAGCTTGAATAAATTTTGAAGATATACACCCAAGTGTTTCACCTTGGGGAGCCTCAATTCTTTTTGTGAAGCAATAGGATGGAACCATACGGTTGTGTATTGATTTCAGGAAGCTTAATAAGGTTACCATAAAGAATTGATGATTTGTTTGATCAGTTGAAGGGTGAAAGGATATTTTCCAAGATTGAATTGAGATCGGGTTATCATCAAGTAAGGATAAAGGAAGAAGACATCAACAAGACAACATTCATAATAATATATGGGAATTATGAATTCACGGTAGTGCCATTTGGACTATCAAATTCCCCAACAGTTTTTATGTGCCTGATGAATGGAGTGTTCAGGGAGTACCTGGAAAAGTTTGTAATTGTGTTCCTAGATGATATCCTCGTCTACTCTAAATCAGAAGAGGAACATGAGCAACATTTAAGAATGGTGTTGCAAGTTTTAAGAGAGCACAGATTATATGCTAAGCTAAGTAAGTGCATTTTTTACCAAAAGAAGATTCACTACTTGGGGCATATAATATTAGCAGCAGGGATATAAGTTGATCCTGATAAGATAGAGGCTATTAAAGGACGACCAATGCCAAAGAATGTGAAAAAGGTCAAATCATTCATGGGTTTTGCTGGTTATTACCGAAGATTCATAAAAAAAAATTCAAAGATTGCAATTCCAATCACTTCTTTGCAAAAGAAGGGTGTGAATTTCGAATGGACTTCCAAGTATGAAGAGAGTTTTCAACAGTTGAAGAGAATATTGACAAGTGCACCAATATTGAATATTGCATATCCAAACAAAGATTTTGTTGTGTGCACTGATGCATGCAAGGAAGGAGTCGATGGAGTTCTCAGTTAAAAGGACCATGTGGTAAGCTATGAGTCCAGAAAATTAAAAGAGCATGAGAGGAATTATGCTACACATGACTTGGAGTTAGCAGTGATTGTACAAGCATTGAAAATGTGGAGGAATTACCTTATGGGTAATAAATTTGAGCTAAGGACATACCACTGTGGTCTGGAGCATTTGTTTGGACAACCAACACTAAATGCTAGGAAAACTAGATGGCTGGAATTTCTGAGTGAATATGACTTCGAAATTAAGCACATAAAGGGAAAGGAAAATCAAGTGGTTGATGCACTCAGTAGGAGATATCATGAAGTGCATATTGCAACCATTAGCATGTATAGGACAGATCTAAAAGACAAAAGTGTTGCAGCATCAAATTCAAATAAGAATTATTTTAAAATAAAAGAAGCATTACAGAAAGGTAATTTTTAGCAGAAATTTAATTATTATGAGCTGAAAGAAGATGGAATTCTCATGTACAAAGGTAAGGTGTATGTGCCGAATTCTGGGGAGTTGAAAAATGTAGTGTTGAAGGAGATTCACAATGTACCATATGTCTGGCACCCAAGATATCAGAAAACAATTGCAACAATAAGAAGCAAATATTTATTTCCAGGAATGAAGAAAGAAGTGGCTATTTATATAGCGAGATGTCTAGAATGCCAAAAAGTAAAGGCAGAACATAGACACTCAACAGGTTTTCTACAACCATTTCCCATTCCGGAATGGAAGTGGGAAGTTGTCACGATTGATTTTATTACTAAGCTGCCTAGAACAATGAAACAACATGATTCCATCATGGTGGTGGTGGGAAAATTGACTAAATAAGCACATTTTATTCTAGTAAAGACTACACATAAGGAAACGAATATTACATATATCTACATGAAATAAGTTGCTAGGCTACATGGGGTACCTAAAGAAATAGTTTCAGATAGAGATCCAAAGTTTACTTCCAATTTTTGGAAGGGTTTGTTCAAGGGCTTTGGGACAAATTTAAATCTTAGTACATCATATCATCCAGAGTCAGATGGGAAAACAGAAAGGACTAATAGGATAATTGAGGACATGCTTAGAATGTATGTGACTAGCCATCAAAGTGGGAGGATTATATCCATTTAGTTGGATTTTCATACAATAATGGGTATCAGGCCTCATTGAAAATGAGTATGTTTGAAGCATTGTATGGAAGAAAATGAAACACACCAGTGAGTTGGGATAATCTAGTAGACAGAGCAGTTATTGGGCTAGAATTGTTAAAGGAAATGGAAGAGAAGATGGAAAAGATAAAGCAGAATTTAAAGGCTTCCTAGGATAAGAAGAAAAATTATGCAAACAGGAACAAAGTTTTCAGATATTTTAAAGTGGGAGAACATGTGTTCTTAAAACTAAATGCAAAGAGAAGTTCGATAAGATTAGAAAGTTTCCCGAAGTTGGCAGAAAGATATTGTGGGCCTTTTGAAATATTAGAAAAGATATGGCCAGTTGCATACATGTTAGTTTTTGCTGCATCCATGAGAGTGCATAATGTATTTCATGTGTCATTGTTGAATAAATATGTGCTTGATCCTAACCACATAATTGATTGGAATGTGATCCAGGTGGAGCACGAAGGGGATTTCCGGGTGGAACCAATATGCATCTTGGACCGGAAATTCAAAGTTCTCATCAACAAAGACATATGGATGGTAAAGGTTCAATGGAATTGCTACGGTATTGAAGATACTACATGGGAGCATGAAGAAAACATGTGGGAAAAATACCCACAAAATTTTTACAGTTTTGAAGAAAACACAATGCAAGACTCCATTTTGAGCAACTAGAGATCGGGAACCACATCTCTGAGACCTAGCCAACTGTGTTGGGGACCCCGATAAAAGAATGGATCATTCCTTGGGTTAGCTCTGATAAATAGATGATATATCCCTTGGTTTATCCCTGATAAATGGAGGGTGCATTCCTTGGGTCAACAAGTTGAAAGGAACATGAGATTTTGGTTGGAGTTGTTGCTTTAGTTGTTAAATTGCAGAATTTTATTTCTAAGTATTGTGATATAAATTTGCATATATGTATATCGACATAGAGTGCACCGAGAACAACGCACAATTGTAGGGGAGGGGGAATGTAACATCCCTACTATAATCCCCAGTTTAATTAATGCCTATGTAGATACAATCTGTGGCTATAACCAAAGCGATGTAATATGTGAATTATGTTTCTTTGTTTTATTAATAAAATGTGATGCCAATTTCTAAGGGGACATGGACAAGATATGGGGGATGGATTAATCCACAAGAGGGGGTAGTGTCTAGGATAATATCCAAGAGAGGTCTAAGGGGGAAATACCCATGTATATTAATTTAACCCATTTTCCTAAAATTTCTATTTGCATATGAACTTTCCCATTTCTGATTGAGTGTTCCCAAAGCCAATCATTGAATACATGTAAGAGGGTGGGTATGAGTGGTCACATCCCAAATTTAATGGGCACATGGGGGTTGAGTACAATCATATTGGGGAAGAGTGTGAATCAAGAAAGGCAAGCCAAAGAGAGGAAATTTGTATGGATTGGGACAAGCAGTTTTAGTTAGTCAAGTTTTGTGCATGAGAGACAAGGAGAGAGAAAGAAACAGAGCTTGAAGCTGATGCAGCCATGGAAGGAAAATTGTAGATCATGTTGGAGCGTAATTGGAGAGAATTGGAGCTGGAAAGATGAAGAGCTAGGTTGTCAGGACTGAAGAGTGAACTCATGTGTGAGTTGCACTAAAACAACAAGTGTTTGTTGTTAGTTTGCTGATAATTTTCCTAACAATAATTTCCCTTGAGTTTCCAGTTGAGAGATTCCTAGTTTCTTGTGCCAAAGAGACCCTAATAAACGAATGGGATGCCCGAGGGAATGGAATCATTGAAGGGGTACATTCCTTGGGTTGGAGAGGTCAAGAGGAAGAGAGCTGGTGGAAAATTGGGATAGTTGTAGGAGAATATCAGTTGGGTTGAGAGTTTTATGAGTTATGAGTGGACTGTGAGAGACCACCCTCTTTTGTGGATCGCTAACCTCGTCTCGGGGGTGACTGGATGTTGATATTTGGAACATCCAGTCTATGGTTAGGTGGAACGTTCGTCCCAAGCAGCTGGTTGCACAAGTGTTGTGAAATGATAAGTGTTTTATCTTGTTCTTATGCTAAATTACGTGCTTAATTGTTGTGCATGAGTTCTGTGTATTTGGAAGTGATTTATATGTTGTTGTAATGAGTTGTTTAGCTGCATTTCATGTTGATGATTAGCATGTTGTAGATGCATCTATTTTTTTGTTGTAGACAATAACTAAATATATTTTAATTCACGGATGTAAGCTACAGGAAATTGGCTAACAGTAAAATAGTTAATTTAGTTAGCAACAATTTTGTTTTTTATGTATATTTCACACTGTAATGTCCCTCAGTTGGGCTGGGGGACGTTACAAGTATTGCATGAGACTAGGGTTCACCGCATCCCACAAAATAAATGGTGTAATGTTCGTGCTAACAATCTCAGCATAGGGTTATTAAACGTATGGTTGAAAACAAATCGATTAGAATGCCAGAGGACAGAGAAGCAAACATGCTAGTAGGAAGAGGTGTTTTCTGCAGTTGGAAGCTTATGTGCATGAAAGAAAAAATTCCCAAGGAATAAACATAGGTGTTTCTACATGTGTGAGGACGAATAAATGAACCTGGAAGAAGTTAGAGTAAAATGTAGACTAGCAGGAAAACAAACAGAGAATCCACCAAAGAAGGGAGACATAATCGAAAGAAAGGAAAAATAGGAGGTTTTTTATGGACACACTCAGATGCTATGGAAAACTACCATAGAGAATTGGGACTAATGAATATAGGCGCTATGATACCACTATTAGACTACAAAATAAAGAATAAGTGTTCAATCCATTTTTTATTAATATGATACACATATATAAACATGATGTTGACGATTGAATTCCTATTCCACTGTGTCTCTTGGACTCCCAACGTCCATCAAACGCCCTTGAAATTCCATATTTTTTCAAGTGGGTAACCCTAAAGGATTACGTTTCCAACACTCCTGAATGTTGTTGGGGCATTAGTCAACTTTCCAAAAGGCATGACCAACCACTCAAAGAAAATTTCTTTAGACTTCCAGGTTATCTTCCACAAATTCATTTTACTCAATTAGTACCTGGTGATAACTTGACTTCAAATCAATCTTATTGAAAAACATGGCACCCTTGAACTAATAAATAAGATCCTCATTTTGAAGGATTGGATACATATTCTTGACTGTGATTTTTTTCAAGGATCTATAATCAATACAGAGTCTCCATGTCCCTTCCTTCGTTTGAACCAACACATTGAAGCTTCCACAAGGTCAGGATCTTGGTTGAATGTGTCCTTTTTTCATTAGCTCTTGAATATAGTATTTTATCTCCTTGTTCTCTAGAAAAGGGTGTTTGTATACCAAGTTTTTAGGTAGAGGGGCACTCGGTGTCAAATCAATTACATGCTTTACCTAACAATGTGGAGGTACCTCTATAAGTAAGGTGAATATATATTTGTATTCTTCCACCATCTTGTTCGCTTGCTTCTACTGTGTAGAGAGACCCATTGCAAAGGCCTCAGTGGTCACTAAAATATTAAGAAGAAAAATCTACCAATATGATATATTACATTCCTACGATGCTTAGTTGTGATTAGAGAGACTGGGTAGTGAGATCTACCTCTACTATCCTATAGGCATGGAATTCCAAAGTAACAATGACACTATGGGGACTAGACTCATAAAGACCATGACACCTCCACATATACGTTTGTCATAAGAAAACATCACAAAATTCAATGGGGGGGACATAACACAATACTTCATCTTTGAAAGGATTAATGCCACACTGAAGGTGACATTGCTAACGAACATGAATGTATCATCCCTTGCTCAACCAACCAATGGTGTATGGATGAGGTGTGTTGTACGATTGGTAACTTCAAATTATTAGTGACATATATTGAGATCATGTTCTTTATACTACCGCCAACAACAATGAAATGTAACAAAGTCCTCTTCACCCACCTCTATAAGTAGAATAGGCCCTGACCTTCCTCAAGTTGCTCTGTTAGGCTCCTACCATAACCTCCCCACTTTACGCTACCTAGGAGTTAGTTAATTGTTGTATGCAACCATCCTCTTTGAATAAGGCCCATTTGATAGTGATGGATAGTTATTTAATGTAAGAGGGTCCACTTTATAAGGCTCACTAGTTAGTTGGTACCCATTAGTGATAGGACCACAAGAAGTTAGGGTTTTTTCTATTGATAAACTATTTAAAAGATAGGAGACTATGGAATGTTTGTCTTGTGTTGTGTATTTGGAGCTCTACTTGGTGAAAGGTCGCCCCACCTTAAGAGGCAAGTGAACATTGTTTCCTTCTAGAATCTTTAAATAACATAACAATCTATCATTCAATGGGTAAAACTACTATTAGGGAAGAACACACATAGAAAATACAAGTGGAATCAGTTTGTTGGAAACCCTTGTAACCCTTGTTGGTATCCCTTTCTATAGTATCACATCAGAAAACACTTATATACATAATCTCACTTCCACATACCTTCAACTATATCAGGTAACCCATGTCAAGCATAGAGAAACTATGGAGCATGCACCTGTCATACTCTAGATCATACAGTCTATGCCAATAATGACCAAACACCACCTCCTATCAAGGTTCCTCTCAACAATGCAAGTTTTTAAGGATTCATTGTTGTCATTTTCAATGTGTAAATAATCGAATTGAACACAATTAATAACAATATTGACCGACTAACAAACTATAACCATCCCTATCCAGAAAATGATCCCTTTTTCAATATTATGGATGTTGTACATTCCTTATCATAGGCCCTTTCTTAACCACCAAAAAATTACTCCATACTAGATAAACTACTTTCATTCACCTCTAGATTGAGATTCGATGGTGGATCCCTTACCACAAACAATTTCACTAACTGTATGACAAACCCTATTTGTATTTCCCCCTTCTTTTTATTCTCAGACAAACGACCCTCGACGTTGTTTTGTTAATATGGCATGCACCTTGTTCTCTTAGAAAGGAAAATGAAACCACACCATAGGGGCATAAAATGTAGGTGTAGTAAGAGAAAACAATATTTCTTTCGAATCCCTTTAGAACCTAAATGGTGACGATGTAATTATAATGTGCGTCCAAACCTTGTTTACCCAAAGGGACTCACAAAATATCAGTGAGAAGGATCTCCTCTCTTACCTCTCGATCCTTACCCTTTACTATGAAGAAAATTCTTCTAAGGGAAGGTTTATAGCAGTTTGTTATGGCTCCAACATAGAAACATTTCCTGAAAATGTCTACCTAAAGAAGATAAGAGGTTGTTCTTGATACTTGTCCCTAAACCAACATTTTCACTCTTTCAAAAATACTAACAACGCTAACATTCAATGTTGTCAATATGGGTGAGGGGTGGGATGCAAATATGGTAACTTACATGAGGAGAAGCGATACAGAAAATATCATTGAGATTAATCTAGACAAAGAGGAGGAGGAAGAATAAGTTAGTACTTCATGCATCGTACATAATGACACCCTATTTTGCATGGAAACGAATATGGTTTACAAGTGGGGAGAAGTTTACCAAATGTTTTAGCAGGATTCATACCCAAATTTTCTAGATGAAAATAAAGACCAAGGTTTTTATTAGATGATAAATCATTCTCGACTACATAAAATATTTTCACACATGGCTATGTTCCCATGTATAGAGGCCATCTCATGGATCATTCACCAAAGAGAAGTGGATAATAGGTTAATCAAATATTCTCAAGGGAAGGCCATCTCCTCATTCAAAACCTTAGTCTTGCAAAGATGTTATAAGATTCCCACGGAAGAAATCAAACTTATAGAGTATTGGATGCTACATTTCCCTCTTGAATGCATGGAAGTTATGGAGAACAAGTGGGTCCCAAGGAAAAAATTCAAAGAAAGGAAATCTGAGACTTATCCCACCAAGATCTTCAGGACTCCTTGCAGATTTGTTGTATCCCTCCAATGAAAACTTTGTGGAGAGTCACATGCCATGACCTTCAAATAATCATAGGTTCATGTGTTTCACATTATCACAACGACATGCCATATATTCAATCGGGTTGCAATCCTTTATGCCACCCTCGGGGATACCATATCATCAACAAAGTACATAATGTTGCAGAAAAATCATGAATTCCACAGGTCATCCTATTTGTTGGAAATCATTTGTATAGTGCATTCCTTCCTAGGCATGGGTTGGAAATGGTATTTGAGTGATCCCCTTATTCACGTCTATTTCTAGGACTTATGGCATCATAAATATTGAATCCACTACCACAATATCTATGAGCACTTTATGATTTCTTTGTTTCAGTTACTTTTTTGTGCCCCAGCACCATGTATGTATGAAAAGGAAATGCCAGTATTTGTAAAAATTGGGGGTTGGCATTTATTAGAGCATGGAACATACATCAAAATTTATGGATCAACCAAACCCCCACACTTGTTCCCAAATATTTTACTCGACAAATTGGTTTTACAGGAAGTAATATAACATACTCTAGACCATGGAGTTGGAGAATCTCTCGCCATGGTTAAGAAATTGCCATGGCCTCCAATGCCTTTATGTGTAGGTTCCTATAGTTTCAACGATGGAAAATAATATTAGGAAGAGAATGACATCCTGGAAAATTTTCATTTCGAGGAGGAATGATTCCATAGAGATGACCCCTTGAAGGTTGTCAAATCTAGGTGGCCCTATGAAAATGAAGTATGGAAAGAAGAGGAAACTTACAAAATGGATACCAATTATGATGAAATCATTTATAGGATGAGAGGATCCCCCCCAACATAAGCAATGTAATTTGGAAAAGGAGAAAGATGAGAAAGAAGTTGCAGCTAAGGCAACAACTAAGAAAGAAATACTTGAGAAGGAGTCTAAAGCATTAAGACTTTAGTAAGAACAAGAAGTTTCAACCAAAGAAGCAACGAAGAAAGAAAGATTAGAAAAAGAAGCTAAATATTGAAGGCTTCAATAAGAATCAACAACAATGGAAGTAGAGAGGAAAAGGAAAGAACAAGAATAACATGAGCAAATGAGACGCCAAAGAGAACATGAAGAGAAATTGAAACAATATGAATAAAGGAAGAAGAAGACAAGAAATCACAATAGGATGCTCAAGGCAATGATCCTATGGAAATTAAGCCATCTGAATCCACTTTTGGCACTACATTAATTGGAGGCCACTTTCCTCTTGGGAAGATGGGATTGGGAGATTTTACTCCTTCCAAGGTCGACAATGTCTGGCCTTAACTCATTCATCTTTGATAAGACAAAAAATAAAATCATTAAATAATCTCTGAAGAAACTTCCCACCCCAAGTTCTTTAGCACTCGAAGTGACCATAGAGATACCATTAGTTTTGGAAATCAGGGAAGATCCAATAGCTCTAGCCTTAGTAAGAGTTAGATTCACTTAAGTCTCTAAGAAGAATATAAAATATATGACCAAAGAGATTGAAGAATATAAATCTAAAATCAAAACCCTAGAAGAAGAGGTGAGATACTACAAGGGATATAGAGAATCAATTTTTAATCTAGGGCCTATGCCACTGTTGTGCTGCTTATATGTTTAGTATAATGCACTCATTAACTATCAATCTGGGATTCGTAATCAACAGAGTTACAAGAAACTAGTAAGAAGGGTAATTCTAATGTCATGAGTATAGAACTATTCTAGATTATGTATGCTGGAAACAAAACAAACTGGCAAACTGAAACACACTTTGGTTTTCTTTCACAGAGAGGCTATCTACTCCATTATGGCACATGAAAGTATGAGATGGAGTTCTTTTGACAGATCAAATTTGTTGTCTGACCCAGAGAACTAACTATGCAACCACACTTTTGAAAGGGAAATCACACATCAATCACCAAGACATAGCATGGGTAGTTCAATAGTCAATATACTAAGTATGTTGTGGTTCACAATGTGTTGTTGTAAACTTCACTAGTTCTCCTTCAAATATGTCTGACTACTGCTGCCAACATTCATGTCTATGAAACAAAATTAAATTCATAAAAACAGAGCATATGCAAAACATAGTGAGTAAAGCTCTCTAAAAGATCATATAATTAAAATCTTGGCCTAAACTATACTGTTATCACCTGAGAGAATTAAATCTTCGGCTAATCTAACATTCACACTATTGAAATCAAATGATAATACTAATCTACGAAGATGCTGACCTTTGTTGGGCGGTGGGCCCTTGCCGCTTCAACAGGCCAGCGACTGAATTCTACAGTAGGCTTGTTTTCAACCTACACATTACTCTTATTCAAACTTCAAAACATAAAATCAAACTATGCTAACAACTCAACTCACATTCAATCATAGGCGATCAAGACATGGAGATAAATGACGTCCTTCTATTAATCTTCACCCAGAATATGTTCTGCAATATATAACGCTGCTTCACATCTATATTATGCTAACTCTCTCCTACTACTTCCACCATCCTTGCCATGACTATTTAAATAGTCTAAGTCATGAAACACAAGGAGGTGAAATCATTTGCAAATCAGTCAATTTTTAAATTTAATTATTCGGTTACATATTCTAAGCTTCATCCTCATGACACGAAGTGCATGAGGATGAAGCAACAACAAACTATCCTAACATAGCTTTGCTAAAACATTTATGATTCAATAAACACTCAACAGTTGTCTTGGGCACGATCTGGAGCTAAACTTGGTACATTCGGCTTCTTGAATTGGTACCAGATCGTGACAGGTAGATGGTACCAAATCTGAACAGTGCACGAATGGTGGTACCGGATCATGACAGTCCACGGCCATTGGTACCGGATCGCGACAGGTGAGATTCAGTACGTGATCTACATAGAAGGTGCGCTTGGTACCAGATTCAGACAGTGGCAATTCAGTGCACAAGTACCAGATAGTTAAGTTGGTACATGAAGGCTGGACTTATCTAGAGGTCAAATATTATACATGGAAAAGTGAAGCATTAGTACATGAAACATTTAATCTCCTAGCTCAATAATACCACAAAAATGCATGAATTAATTATACTTTACCTTATGACCTTACCAATAGATAATGGTAGTGTTGTTTGTCTTTTACCCAAGCTTAGGTAAGCCAAAAAGGTATATATGAGGAGTAAAATAGGGTAGTGGGGATGTCAATTTAGGGTCTCAACATTCCCCCATGCCAAAACCATTGCATGTCCTCATGCAACTAAAAACAAACCCAAAATTTTTCAAAACTTGAGACTACATTCTTTACTGTTGTGGATCAATGATGTTGATGGCTGAGGCTTCCTCTTTTAGCTCCCTTTTGATGACCCTAACATATTGTAGGAGTCATAGTACCTTCTTGAGATTCTTAGAAGTCTCTTCATGGTCATCTTGAAGCTGTTGGCTGGTTGCTTTCAATTGCTCATTTTCCTTTTTGATATACCTGTCCAATAGTTGGTATTCTTTCACTTCTTGTTTGAGTTCCTGATTTTGTTTTGGCAGTTCTCCAATCTTTTACTTCATATGTTCTATTGTTAAGGTCCTTGTTGACTCCATTAATATTGGTTGTATGCATTCTCTTTCCTCCACTTCCTCCCTCATCCCACATAAAGTAATAGTAGCTTGTTTCTCGATCAAACTAGGTATGTCATCCTGGACTGATAAGTCTTCAGAAGGGGAGGTAAGATCAATTGGATCTTCCTGTGTATGAGGAATGACAACTGCCTTTCCTTTCTTGGCCATGCTCCTTGTGGTTCTTTTACAAGGAGGTACTAGATCAGGGGTACTCACAGGCTTCCTTTTCTTCTTTTCTATTTGTGGAATGGTTACAGGGGATTGCTCTATAGACTGTTCACTTTTATTTTCTGAGTTGTTCTTCCCTTTTCTTACAATTTTTGTCTTATGGCCCTTCTCTTTAAGTGCTACTGTTGAAGTCTCCTCTACTAAATTGGTTTTACATTTTTATTCTTGACTTTTAAAAGTCTTATTGACTGTTGAAGAGGGCCCTGCTTGTTTACTAGCTTTTTCGTGTTGGCTCACTGTTCTAGGTGATGATGGAGTTGCCTTATCCTTCTTGCTCTTTTTCTTTTGAGGTTCCTTATTTTTCTTTGGAGCATGCTAGGCTTCCTCCACAGGTTTGTTTTCTATGGTAAGGTGTTGAGTGATAAGGATTTTTCAACTAATCCTCTGCTTCCTAATTTCATGTAAAGCTAACATTTTAATAAGACCTTGATGGTAAATGCTAGTCTTCTTTGTTTTGGATAAGGACTTGACACCTCTTACCATTTTGTTCAAACTCATCCATAGAAAATATGGGAAATCAATTTCAGGGCCTCCTTCAAAGTGTAATAGAAGCCTAAGATGATATATGAAGGTCACAACATACCTTCCCTCACAAGTGAGGAATTGTTGAAGGCTAGCAATAATTGGATGATACTCTTCCTTGATTTAGTTCCTAGGGATCCCCTCTTCCCAATCAGGGTGTTGATGGTCCTCTTTCAAAAATCGTTGGCACATTTCTTTGTTGATTCCTACACCTTTGAAGTATTTGTCTCCTCTGTTAGGTAATCCTGTGACCTCCCTTAAGGTTGCTTCATTGATTGTCAGTTGTAGATTGTCTATATGTGCAATCTCTCCATCATAACCTTGAATAAATTTGTGAGATATCTTCTCATGCCAGCTTGTGAATTTCTCCAAAAATGGCATCCAGCCCGATCTAGCATACTTCTCTCGACATAGTTGGAACTCCTCGGTCTCTCTATAAATTTGGAAAACCGGTTCGTGTCTACTTACGACCATCATTATAAACTGTGAGAGAAGAATCGGGCTATAGCACAAGGATTTAGTCAATTGATGAGGGTAAGGGTTTGGTACCGGAGATTGTGGAGAGGAATAGGCTTGGAACTGGAGAAAGGTGACGACAAGGGAATATGGTGATGGTGTCGAAAATGTGAATGGTAAGTTTAAGTAAGGATGTTGTGAGGAAAATTTAAGAACAGATGAGGCTTATCTGGATGGCTTCGCCACCAGATAAGCCATTTCATTTCTACCCGTTAATGTAATGATGAGGACAAGACATTGGGTGTCAAAGCATCATTTTGGGATAGGTGATTGGACCTTCAGGTGGTGAATTTGATGTTGGATAATGGTTCATGACATAATATAAGTTCATGATTTGCTTAAGGATGAAGCACATTCGTGGCCTATCATTACTAGACATACTTCATATTCATTCTTTGATGTGATTTTGCCCTCAACCATTTTCGAGCACTTATGAGAGGATTGATTAAGTTTAGGCCTATGGGTATGAGGGATAAGTGCATGGTTTTAATAGTAAGGTCATAAGATCTAGTATATATGTTCATACCTATTGTAATTTTAGGAGCAGAGGAAAATAAATACCATGTTACCTTTTCTTTTACCTTTGTATGGTCAATACCCATAGCATATATGACTACTTGTAGATTGTCAGAGTTCATCTTTTTAGGCTGGAGCTTTCTGAAATTTTGGTACTGGAATTTCCTGTGCTTCTTTATTTTGTGCTTATCTTCTTTTGTATTTGGTTCTGTAGGGTTGTAGGGTGATCATGTTGGTTTCTGAAGGTGAGATGTGAGTCTGAAAAAGAGTTTTGAAGGAGCTCTTTGACCTTTCCCCATGCTAAGGATGTTGCATATCGGTATGCAAGAATATTCAACATTCTGTATCATAATGAAGAAAAGATGATAAGAGAAAAAAAAACCAATACAAATTTCAGAAGTACATTTATCACCTAGCATATGATCACATGCCTAAAAATTGAAATTGTCTTTCTTTTGATGACTTATTGACAAAGGTAGCATTCAGCAGTGAAAACAGGGAAGTTTTTATATATTTGCCAGAAGAATAGATCCAATCCTAACTTGCTTCAGAGATTTACTATCATTAAATGTTATAGATAAATTTCACATCATAAGTAGATTAGACTCCCTAGTTAGTGCTCCACTCTTAAGAAGTTTCCTTCTTAGATAATGTAGGATTTAGATGCCAGACCAGTAAGTTGACTTAGGGTGATTCTCAAATGGACATTTTCTTGTAGTAATTATGTTGCTTATTAATCTGGAGTTGGTATTTCATAAATGCCAATAGTGATCTTTGCTTATAGTGTTCATCATTTTTTTTTAGATGACAAAAGTGAATTTTCCAATTAGACGAGTATAGATGAGACATTTCTCAACCAGAACCCACTGTCAGCAAGCCTGTTCAGTACTCGTGTGGGGTATTTGTGATAATTAGTGAGAAATCCCTTCCCCAGGCAGAATGCCCCATTGCCAACAGGCTTGTTCAGTACCCTAATGGGTTTTCCTAGTCATACCACAGACCGGTACCCGCTGCCAGCAGACTTGTTCAGTATCCCGGCGGGTTAGTCTCTTAAACCCTTTTTCCATCAAAGGCTTCTTGTCCATAGTCACCTATTTTGATTTTTATTAAAGAGTGCTTTGCATGGTGACAGGGGAGGCTTTTCTGAAAACCTTTTTATAGACTGGGATGGTATTGGGTTGGAAGGTATATTCTCTTTTTTTAAATGTCTTTTAAGGATTTGTCTGAAGGAAAACTAAACTTTTTATGCACATTTATTCTTTTAGAGTGATCTAGATGTATAATTTTCTCTGAGTTTGTCCATAAGAGAATGACCTGAAGTTTCCTTAGGGTATTGATACATCCTCTTCCATAAAAAATTTCCTAGTATGCCCATGATAGAGAGTGTTCATATACTCATATGTTACTCTTTAGTAAAGATAATCCAACGAATACTATTGAAGTCTAGTTAGGGTGAGATAGTTACTTGTAGGCTAATATATGTTTTTGTCCCTTTAATCATGGTGAAATATTGGATAAAGGCAACTTCTAGTCTTTGAAGCGGATTATGGTTCTTTGAACAATCATAGGTAAAGATTGTGTCTCTTTTTTTCTTTTTAAGCAACAGAACCAAAAGAAATTAAAATACTTCCCTTTAGTTGTCAACAAAACCAAAAGAAATTATTGCTTCACAAGCGTTGCCATTTGATGTTGCATTCGGCTTCATGGTTCCAGCTTAAGTAGTTGTGGCATGGCTTCATAATTCATATTAGTTGACATAAGATCTTGAAAGATGCATACCATGCCTTGTCAATTAGGTAATGTGTCCTAATAGTACCATATGAAGGCAGACTTCTGATACCGGACCAGCATAGGACTGGTGGTATCGGACCAGAACAGGATTTCTGGTACCAAAGCAGTATTGTTGGTACTGGATCAGAACAGAGTATTGTTGATGCCTACAAACTGATGTTTAGCAAGTTCGTGAAGGACCAAATAAATTATAAAAAACTACTTANGCGAAAGTAAAACAAAATGAGGTAAGAATCTCTTGTTACCTTCAGCTTATTAACAAAACTCGATCCACACCTATGTACAAAAGTTTCTAATAAACCAATCAATCAATGTGGATCGGTAGGAGGGTCTCCTTCCTTATTGATCACCTGCATATTTGAATTATGTAGTATACGAGTCAGAAATTCCTCTTTTGACAGGGGTTTGTTATAAATTTTCAACCGGTGACCATTCACAAGTAGTGGTGTCTGTTGTTCGTCAATTGTCTTTACCCTGATTGAACCATTATCATAGAAAATGTCAATTTCGTAAGGTCCCATCCAACGAGTAGTTAACTTACATTTGAATTTCTTGAATCTGTTGTCATACAACAGGGCCCAATCTCCTTGTTGAAAATTTTTCTTTTTCAGATACTTGTCATGCCATTTTGTTCTCTGCTCTTGAATGAGGGTGGTTCTTTGAAGTGCTTCCTGCCTGATGCAAGAGTCGTTGTTGCTGGGCTTCATCTAAGTTCATGCCAACTTGTACTGCAGTCCTGAAGGTTTTGATCTGAAATTC